>PVKA01030889.1:0-26851 GCA_004027165.1 Ctenomys sociabilis
TCAGAAATTGACATCAACTGTGATTATTTGCTTCACCATTAAGGAGCTCAGTTGAACTATGCCTATTGTTTAGTATTTCACAAGAATACTTTTCACTATCAGTCCAAACTATTGATGTTCAGTGAAATTCATATGAAATAAATTGAGTATCTTTACATTTCTTCACTTTAATACTTATCATGAAAATTCAACTTTTCTGTATTTCTAGTTTATTTTCAATGTCTTTTTTTATTTTTATTTTTGTTTTATTGAAGTACAAATATCAATGAGACAGTTTTAAGATACCTTGACAAGATAGATTTGATAAATTAATACATTGCAAACTGTTTTCATAATGTCTTGATATCATAGAACATGCATACATGATATTATACTTACAGACATTATTATACCGTATGTCTCTTATCAGTAAGAGAGTGTACTGTTTGCGTATCTTATTTTTTATACCTGAATTACATCAAAGATTCAATAATTAATACTTTATACCTTGTTATTTTCCTAGTGGTTGTCCATAGTACTAGAAACCGAAATAATATCCTGTCCAACCACCATTAGTGCAAATCTTGCCTCTCATAGAATTATGTAGAAGCACAGCGTTATCTATCCCAACTATATTGTCCATATACACACATCATGATTCTTCCTTTCTGTACCCCTTCCTTTGTCTACACCTGTCAAACATGGGCACTCCATTGTCATTCAACTACTTTAGGTGCCTGAACTCAACAACACAATCCAACACAGTCCAGCATTCCACAGCAATAGTGAGTTATCCAAAGAAGTTGTCGACCATAGCCATTTACAGCTCAACTTATTATTATGACCCTGTGGTGTGTACTTCATTTTTATACTTTTCTGCTGGATGGTTAAGACCTAGATAGAGCAAGACCTATATACCAACACAAGTACTTTATGTTCCTTATGAGGTCAGTGAAGTCCCCTCAAGGTTTATCTTGCAGTCCTGTACCTTATTCTGTAGATCTTTGTCTGTGTCATCCATGTGGATGAATCATGGCCAATGCTTGACCAGTTTGCTCTCTATGAGAGCCTGAGAGAAAGTTTTCTCTCCATGTGACTCTCCCCAGGCACACTATAGAACTTTGATCTCTTTCTTCTGTGGCTCCATAATCTCCTTGTTCAGAAAATTTAGAGCTCAACTGAGTTTCATGATGTTGCAGTACAGATTCTCCTATGTCCTGAGTCTTTACTGACCTTGAAAGGCTAGGGCCAAAATGTTGGCTGGCCTTATGGCTCTTCTATTTCTCCGATTTTGATCTGTGAACTTAGGTTGTTAACCATCCAGAGGAAAAGCTGATTAGTATCCTGGAGCATATGCCATTCACTTTGCCTTATCTGACTCAATTGTTTTTAGTTGTTGTTGTACGTTTCCATTTGTATTTCTGCTTTTCGCTTCTTATACTAGGGAGAGTATACGATATTTACACATGTGTGTCTGGTTTATTTCACTGATGAATATATGTTCAAGTGGCATCCACTTCAGTATAAGTGCTTCAAGCTTATCATTCTTAATAGCTGAGTAATACTCCATTAAATAGACATACCACATCTTTTTCAACCATTTCTCATGTGATGGGCATCTTGGTTGTTTCCAAGATTTTGCTATCACACATTGTGCTGCTATAAACATAGGTACACATATATCATTATGATACAATGTTTTCAGTTCCTTTGGGAAAATTCCCAGTAGGGGGATAGCGGGCTTGAATGGTATTTCTAGCTTCCTTTTTATCCTCCCAATCCTTCCTTTTGGAATGTCAACGTTTACCCTATGCTATCATATGTTGGAAGTTTTTAACTTTTTTTTTTTTGGCAGAACTGGGAATTGAGCTCAGGCCCTTGATCTTGCCAGGCAAGCACTTATCCTAGTGAGCTATCTCCCTGGTCCCTAACTTTCTTATGAAATTTCATAGTGCCTCTTAGCAAAGAATTTGCCTTGAGTATCAGAGAACACAACTTGCAGTTGTCAGGTGGGGAGATAGCTCGGTGATCTAAGTGGCTACTTGGCAATCTGAAGGACAGGGTTTGATTCCCAGTACCTCATGCCATGCACACTCCAGAACCTCCTGTGCAGTGTCCACCACTGAAATCAGGTGTAGCAGTGCATGCTGATAATCCCACACTGGAGAGGCTGTCTGAGCTGTATAAAAAAAAGAGTCCCCGTATAAAATAAATAAATAAAATTAAAATTAAACTTATAATTTTTAGCAACACTGGAACTGTTAAAATCTCAGTGTCTCTCATAAATGGACTAAATACATTTTACATAATGAGATGGACATGAATCATTTGGGAGCCAGTGGTGAAATACTACATTTTAAATTTAGAAGGCCACCCCCAAGTCTCATGTTCAGAGATGAGTTCTTTGAATGATGCAACACTTATCAATGGAAGGCTGTTGGGAGGTGGGGCCTGGTCAGGTGGAATCACTAGCGTCGTGACCTGGAACTCACTGTTCTTTTCCTGGTCCTCTTTTCTCTGTCTGGGCTTTCTGGCTGCCGCATGATGAGCAGTCTTCATTGGCCATGCCCTTCCAACTGAGCTGTTTCTGGCTTGGAAGCAGCCAACTGTGAACTGAAATTGTGAGCAAAAGTTTCTTTCTTTCCACTGTCAGTGTAAAATATTTTGTCCCAATGACAAAAAGGTGATTAATAAAATTACTTAATCACTTTGTAGGTTTGGACAAATAGAAGTGAAACAAATTCATATATACTAAAACCACCTGTATGAAATCATTACTGATATTTTGGTAAAATATTTTAGTCATATACATATTTATTAATTTTAGTATGAGCCTACTGTGTAGAGAGATGGTTTATAGATCTGTTGTTTCTCTCATCTGACTACATATGTTCATTTTTCCAGATAAGTTTTGAATTGTATCTTAATTTTTCAAATATTCTGATATAACTAACCCATTCATTAATTTGTCAGCACTATTTGTATTTTATATCCATCTATAATTATATCTTATGATAAATTACAAAGAAAATAATAGGGTGAAGTTTTGAAGTTTTGATATGCACTACCAAATCACCCCCACAAAAGTTTTACCAATTTATGCTCTGTTCATAGTGTGCTATGGTACCTATTTCTCCTAAACTCTAAGATTACATACATGTATCTAGCAAACACTTGAACTTTCAATGAAAATGTCACTTGCTTTTCTGAGACTACTGAGGATTATAAGTTATTATATGTTCTGTAGGTAAATTGTACTATTATTAGTGCTTACACCTTCAACCTTTCTCCTTGGTTATTTCATATCTCATAAATCATTAACATTTAAAAACTCATTTTCTGCTTAAATTGAAGAAGCTAAAACTGGCCTGCCTTTCTTTCTTTTTTTGGCAAAACCAGGGATTGAACTCAGGCCCTTGTGCTTTCCAGAGAAACACTTATTCCACTGAGCCATCTCCTTGGCCCTGGGCCTTTCTTTATTATTCATAGATAAATTATAGTGTCTTTTCTTTTCTTGGCTGCCTGTTTTGCAGAAGCAGGTTTTTGTAGTAGAGAAGGACTTATACAAATCTAGAATTTTCCATTTCAGTCTTGGGTGTTAGCACTTAGGAGCCATGTATTATATAATTTTTCTGTGTCATTATTTTCTCATCCATAAAAATGGTAATAATTATTTATTCAGATTACTTTGAAGCATTTTTGTGAAGATAACTAAGATGATATATATGAAAGTGATTTAGAAATATATTATGTTCATATTAATCACATTGCTGAAAAGTAGTTGGTGCAAATAGAGATTAAAACCTAAAACAAGCTTCAGAAACAAATGTTTGAGATTAGTTGTGTTTTTATTCAATTTGTAACTATTGAAAAAAGTTACCTTTATATTAAATTTGTTTTTTTTCAGTTTTTCCTATGGATTTATTTTACTAATAGAAGCAATAAAAACCTAGAGAAAAAGGAAAGGAGGATGGGAAATGTCAGGAATCGGTCTTGAATTAAATTTCTACAACTCTTACACTTTTTGGAAGAGCTAAGCAAGCCTCAGATATTTAGCAGGCATTACATCTTAGATCCATGAGTTGCTACTCGATTTAAATAGATTAGTTGGAAATACTTACTTTTACTGTGGGTAGTCTTGAGATTTTGTTACTTAATAATTTTATTGTGAAAGTGCAAAGAAAATATTCAGACCTATTTCTTACTACTTAGGTTCAGAAATATGGTTTTGGAAAAACTGGGAATTCCTCCACCTAGTGGCAGGTTCACTTCTATTATTTATGTCGCCCATCTTGTTTTTTAAGTAACTTGTTGAATTTTACTGTACATAGCCATACCCAAATTCACATTTCTAAAATGTGAATATTTATATATCTTAAATATCTGAATATTTCTCTTTTTTTTTTGCGGAACCTGGGATTGAATTCAGGCCCTTCTGCTTGCCAGGGAAGTGCTTATTCCACTGAGCCATCTCCCCTGAATATTTCTTTTTACTTTTTTTTCTTTTTAGGAAGAGCCAGGGATTGAACTCAGACCCCTGCGCTTGCTAGGGAAACGCTTATTCTACTGAGCTGTCTCCTCGGCCCCCATGAATATTTTTAAGAATAAAAAAAAAAGTACAGTAAACTAGGTGTAATGTTCAACCTTATAACCCCAACCTCTGAGAGGCAGAGGTAGGAGGATAGTAAGTTTGAGCCTGGCGTGGGCAAGTTAGCCACTTTAGAGCTTGTCTCAAACAAAAACAAAACAAAGCAAAAAAAAAAAAATACAGCTGGGGATATAACTCTAGTGGGATGGCTCTGGTTTCAATCCCCAATGCTTCTTTCCTCCAAAAGTTAAGTTTTATATATATCTAAGGGAGAATAACTTCTGTGATAATAGAGTCACTCTTTTCCTAGCATTTCTATGTTTCAAGCTAGTTTTTTTTTGTCTTTCAGTATCCTTCACACACATTCAAGGTGTGTGTCATTAGAACATAGAACTAAACTTGATATGCTAAGCATTTGGATAGAGGCTCTTGAACTTCTGTTTCTGCTTGGCTTCTGGCTTCCTCCAACATGCTATACACTGAGATGCAAAGGTGGATCTCTCCTTAAAGAGCTCACAGATTTGAGAGAAGAAAAAGGGGATGACTTATTATAACATTGTAATATGTAACTTAGATAATAAATTCAATTTCCTCATTGATAGAATTTGTATAATTTCATTTTTCTTTTGTGTATTTAGTACAGGAATTACAGGGTCTTACTGCATAGATCAGACTTGTAGTGATCCTTCTGTTTTCAGCCTCCCAAGGACTGAGATTAAAGGCGTGTGCCACCATGCCCAGTCTCACTTGCTGTCTCAGCATGCTAAGGGTTGCAGTGGCACAGCAGGCTGGGGATCAAGCCCCGGTTTCTTCATTTTTAGAAAGTGAGAGATCCAAGGGTATACATGGGTACAGAGAAGAGAGACCAGCTGCCATGAGGAAATATTATTTTAAAATAGTGTTACTTGACTTTGCAGCTTTTTCTGTGCTATTTTCCAATCACTGAACTTCAGGTTGTCTTTAATGTATGAATATGTATAAACCTAAAATTAAACTTATGCATATTAATGTCAACACTGATTCCCTAAATTTACCAGAAGGCATTTGGATGCAGTGGGAAACCTTGTCTCTATGGTTCTTCCTTCAGGGTTCTGCCCAGTACCTTATACAACAAAGAGCTTAGCAGAATCCTTTTTTCTTTTAAAAATATTTGCTCATTGAGCTAGACTGACATTCCTTTGAGTAAGTTTTGCAAGGACACAAAAATATAGACTTCGTGTCTAATGGGAAGTACTTGTGTGTGTGTGTGTGTATGTGTGTTTTTTTTGATGGAACTGGGGGGTTGAACTTAGGCCCTTGTGCTTGCCAGGCAAACGCTTATTCTACTGAGCTATCTTTCTGGCTCCAGTACTTGTGTTTTTACTACTACTTTTTTCTTTCTTTTGTGGGGTGAGGTTTCACCATGTTGCCCTCATTGTCCTCAAACTTCTGGGCTAAAGCCATGTTCCTGCCTCAGTTTCTCAAGTACCTGAGACTACATGCACACTGATATTATTAATGAGTAAGGAAGGTTTTTTTGTTTAATATTCAGAGATAAACATTTTTCAAGTTTACATTTTGTTTTCAGATTTATGTGTACCTCAACCCCATTTGCTAGTCCCTTTGCCAGAAATGCTCCTTACTTTCTTTCAGACCTATGCTTAAATGTCACCTCATCAGAGAAGACTTCTAAAGTAGCATGAACAGCTGCTTTCTGCCCCTTACTGTTTCTACATTGTTTAACTTTAGTGCCTCACATAATATTATAAAGCTGTGATTTCTTGTAATAGTGTTTGACATTTATGTAATGATTTCCATTTTTAAAAGACATTCAAGAGTCTTAACAATCCATACTGTCCCTTGGTGGGAGGCATCTAGGATGGAAAGATATGCAAAATGAAGAGAGAGAGGGGGAGGAAAATATCAAGGACAGAGAGGGAGAGAGACAAATCCACAGTCTAGGACAGAAAAGAGAGAAACATCCAAAGCCATGACTGTGATTGTCCTGGGCCTGAGACCCCTGTACTCTCCAAGATGCCCTCTGCCCTGTCCCCAGGCCCAATCTCCTATACCCAGAGATGTCCTTGTGTCCTGCCTGCAGGAGGACCCATTATTGCACCAAGGACAGTGAAACCTTGAGAGCAGGTTTTGTTTATTATTCTTTGTTTTCCTAGGTGGGCTTATGGAGGCCCTTAGTCATAGTTTGTCTGAAAGACTATTGTAATTAGTATTCCCAGATGGTAGTAGGTAAATTCATATGAATACTAACAACAATATCTATAACCTTAAAGATTTAAATGCAAAGAAACTTCATTTTGGGGGATTTATAGTTAAGGAGCTTGATGCATTAACCCAAGAATAAAAAAATGTTTCTTTTTCATACACACAACACACTCCCTTTGTTGATGTCACAAGGAAAATATTCTTGAAATAGTTTAATAGCATTTAAAAATAGTTTTTAATAGTTTAAAACTTTTATATAATGTGTTAAGTGTTAGAAAGCAGGTGAAGATAGCATTTGTCTTTTGTGAGAGTGAACATTTGGACCTGATAATTTTATCAGTGGCTAAAACACAGAGCTTTAAAATTATTTGGGGCTCACTAGGGAAATGGACAAAAAAGAATTCATATTAGGTCCTTCTATTTTATTTTTTTAAAGTACTGTTAGGGATTGAATTCAGGTTCTCATACACATTAGCTACATCCTCAGTCCTAGGTCTTTTTCTTTTCTTTTTTTTTATGCATGGGAATGTAGAGAAGTGAAATTGTTCACTGAACACATACTGACTTTTCATTAAAATGTTCTGAATGAATGAAGAAGGTATAGGAAGTTCTGGTGAATGGAGAGGAAAATAAAGTGAAACATTAACTTATTCAGTATGGGAAATCTTTTTTTTTTTATGTATTTGCTGAAGGGTTTCATTACATACCTCAGACTAGTAGTGATCCTCCTGTTTTCAGCCTCCTTAGTGCTGGGATTATAGCCGTGTGCACCCCAGGGCATGGCATGTGGTGCCAGGGATTGAACTCGTGTCCCTTTGGTTGCCTAAGCAGGCACTTAGTCCTCTGAGCTATCTAGCTGGCCCAGGAAATCTTTTTTCTTAATAATTAATATCTATTACCCATTAAGTGTTTATTGTATATTGTATTAGATGAGGAAACAGTCTGTTTTAGAAATATTTACCACTATACTGCCAGACAGTGGTAAGACCTGGTTTTAAACCACATTAGCACTGATACTAAATCAGAAGGTTTTAGGAATAATGCTATTCCACTTTGAATGTAACGATAGAGAGTAGAGTTTTAACTTTCATCTTGAAAACCTTCATTTTTTTAGAGAATATAAGTGACACAGTTGCTCCTCTCCCCCAAAATCATCATTCATATATACTGCTACATTAAGGCCTTTGCAAAATTATTGTGGAGTAATAGGGAAGTACCAAACTTGATGGGTGATTATAAAATGGCCGAGAACCCTGAATATATTCGAATACACATTGAACATTAGGTGGCACTCTTTCTTCACTGAATGCATCCCTTGAGATAGCTGTCCTTCATGGGCTTTTTTAGTTGCTTGTACATTTTACACATTGATATGGTATTCAGATGTTACTCATCTGAGAATTATAGATGATTAAAAGTGTGCATGTCTGTACCTGGATACCTCAAGGGTATCCAGGGTAATTCTAAAATGCTGGTCAGAGAAGCCTTACTTATCCAGATATAAAACAAAAACTACTGTGTCATGTTTTTTCTGGAAATGCAAATAAACTGATACAAATATTGGGGCCTTTGAATACCAATGAGGGGGCTTTTGCAATTTTAGCAAGATGAACTATTGTATACATTTATTCTTTTAGATCTTTAGTTTGGTATTTATCATTTTTTTAAGTTTCTAGGGCTACGGATGTCACTAAGGTATTTCAAAAGAAATAAATGATGTACCTACTACCTTTCAGAAGCATGGAACTTGGAAGGAAAGAGAATTTGTATCGCAAAAGCCTGCTTACTGTGGGAACATTGGTCTGACCTGTGAGGAAACAAAGGTTCTTGTTAGACTGTGTTATCTAACAACAAGTCATGTAACTTATGTCAAACCACCACACTTATTAGCTTCTATTTCCTTGTTCTTAATGTCCCTTTGATCTCAGACTTCTGTGAAAATCGAATTGCAGGTACAGAAATATTAACTGGGTAGGATTGGCCTGAGAGGACTACACAATAATTGTGTTTGCTTTGTGGAAAGCAAAGTTCAACCTTGCTTTTCAGATAGATGTTCCCATAATATGCAGTCTGTGATGTTTTTGTGCCTGGAAGTGATCTACAGAAGTCAGGAAGGATTTTTAAAGAATCTATAGAACCCATGCTGAAAAAATTTTAAAAAGCCATTTTTGAATAGATGAAACTGGAGGTCATTGTGTTAAGCAAAATAAGCCATGCTCAGGAAAACAAATATTGCTTGTTTTCCCTAATATGTCGAATCTTAAAAAACAAAGCATAAAAGTAGAGGAAGATTTACTAGATAGTGGAGAGCTTAAGGGGGCTAGTGGGAGAATTCATATGATCAAAATACATCAATATGTATGAATGAAAATATCACATCAAAACCTAATACTTTGTAAACTTAATAGGCACTAATAAAAATACATTTTAAAAGGGCCGGCCAGATAGCTCAGTGAATTAAAGCACCCACTTACACAGATGGAGGGACTGGGGTTTGGTCCCCAATGTGCTGTGCCAGCCCTTTCCCCAGGACACACTGAGACAGTGATTAAGACTGGCTGTGGTGGCGTGCATTTATAATTCCATCACTTGGGATGTTGAAAACAGGAGGACTGCTATGAGTCTGATCTGTGTAATGACCCTGTAGACCCTGTACTAAATAATTAAAGAAAAAAAAAAGACATTTTAAAGATCCTTGTTTGATGCACTGCCTGATTTACACTTATACTGTAGAAGTGGTTCTTTGGCATTTTATGGTGTTCCTTTTAAAGAAACTAATCAAGATATAAATTAAAAGTGCATTATTAAGCATAACTTTTGTGGAAACGTATGAGTTTGCATTTTATTTATTGTAGCAATGAGTTTTTTTCTCTAAAAGATCAGTATTATATTCTAATTCAGAGGTATTGCCTTGAATAACTTTACAAAGAAAATAATATCTTTATAAAGAAGATAATATAAGTCACTCTTTAAACATTTTTAGTATATGTACTGCTGAAGTGAGCACTCTTTAGACATTTTTTATGCTAAAACTAATTGCAACAATTTGACCTGGTTGTTAAGGAATTGAAGTAGAACAGGATAGTTACATTTTAGTAAGTTGGGTACCTTTTCCTTATTAACTTTCTCTTTGTTACTGAGAAGTTGGCAAATGAGATTTTTTTCACTATAGACCTTTTCTTCTTGAGCTCACATTCTGTGTGCCTTTATCAGGTAGATTTAGGAAGAAGGAATAATCCTTTGAGAAAAACCTGGCCAGCCCAAACCAGTTTGGCCAATTCATTGCAAGAAAATATTAGGTCTTTGAAAGAAGCCCAGATGGAAGACTTTGTAAAAAATAAATGTCACAAGCTATTGCTTGAAATCTACCCTGAGATAATGAGAAAACTATAAAACTTCGGTTGTTGTAATTTCCATTCTAATATATATCAAGGGAATATTTAAGTAAAGAAGTGGGAATTTGTTGTGGTTTTTTTTTTTTGCCTTCTATGCCTGGTAATGCAGTTTTAATGATTCACTAGATTCTCAGAATGTTCAAGCAAAATGAAGTTTGTTCTTTGGAAACCACTTTTCACCTGCTCTTCTGGGAAGCACCTGGCTTGAGGTAGTAAGTTCTCAGCTACAGGGTATGTGTGTGGAAGTTTTATATTATTCTGGCTGATTGTAGGTACATGGAGAATCAGATAAAATTTTAGAAACCTGTTACAGTGTAATCTTTTGTCCATTTAATTCACTTCACAACGTTGATGAAGTCACACAGAATCAGATAATTGACTTAAAATAGATTTAGTGTAGTTTTTGACTCTATGAAAAAATAGACATTTCGTTAAAAATAGAGAATCATAGTTAGTGTATCATAATTGTAAAAGGAGTACAAAAGAATACAAAACATGCACAAAAAAGACTTATCTGAAAAAGACCCAGATAATAGTACAAAACTTTCTTTTTTTTCTTTAATTTATGTGTTTGGTACAGGGTCTCATTACACAGCTCAGACTAGTAGTGATCTTATTTTCAGCCTCCCCAGTGCTGGGATTACAGGTGTGCACCACCACACCTGGACTAGGTTGTCCCTCATTGTGCCTGGGGGCGGGGCCAGCGCGACACATGGTACTGAGGCTCTAACCTTGGTCCCTGCGCTTGCCTACGCAGGCACTTAGCATGCTGAGCTATCTTGCTAGCCCAGAACTTTCTTTTCAATAAGCTAAAAGAAATGTACTGTAAATGAAACAAATTTACACATTTTAAAAATCAGACTTCTGGTAAATCAAGGCATTTCTTCATGATGTATTGTGTAAATCTTTATTAGTATGAGTTAAGTAAGAAAGTACTTACATATGAATCAAAATGTTTTGTTGCATACTCTGGTAGATTTTCCTGAAACAGACATTACAAAATGCAATATATGCTTTTTAATGCATTGTTAGAATGACAGATGTGACACCTGTGGCTTGACTTTTGTCCTGTTGCTTTTTATGATCTGACTTGTTTTAAGAGAGGATTAAATTAAAAGGATATCCTTGCCAGTTCTGTACATCTACCAAATGTAGCCTGCTTTGCCCTATTTCTCCTAGAGGCTCCTTTTACCATTGCTAAGAAGGAGAATGAGGTGGGCCTGGATGCAGAGTGGACCTGCCTTCATTCACCCCTCTATAGGCTGTGTAGTGCTGTGGCAAGTTTCTTTACTTATCTGGACCTCAGTTTCATCATGTGATAAATGGAATGAATAACACCATTCCCCCTTAGTGTTCCTTAGATACAACACAAAGTATTTGTGTTTAGTAAATAGCAAATTCCTGATAGAAAATGCTAGTTCTTGACCTTTACTTTTGAGTATCTGATTAGATGTCTTCTTCTTCCTCCTCCTCCTCCTCTTCTTCATCTAAATATTTTAGATTCTTTATTTGGTACAGGGTCAGCTGAGACTCATAGTGATCCTCCTGTGTCAGCCTCCCCAGCACCAGGATTACAAGCATGTGCCACCATGCCTGATTTTGGTGGCCAGTTCGGTGTGGGGCTGGCCCCTCATACAGTACCGGGGATTAAACCTGGATCCTTGTGTTTGCAAGGCAGGTGCTTATGCTGCTGAGCTATCTCCCTCACCCATAGATGTGGTCTGTTTTTGAGCTAGAAAGATAAACTACACCTTGAATTTTTATAGAAAAGAAAGGTGGACAGAAAGTAAATGTGTAAATCAATCTTTGTAATTTTGTATTCCTGTTAGAAAAAATAGAATGTCTTTCCCACACTCACAGATGTATGGTTAGCTATAATTTATCTTTAATTTATTAATTTTAATGAGAAAGAAATAGCAATGAGACAATTTCAAAACATGTTAGGAGAACAGTTACAATAATTAATATATTGCATATTGTTGGTTAGCTATAATTTATATATGACTATGTTACATATGTTTTAAATCATATAACAATACAAACTCTAATAGTTAAGATAAAAAATAGAAATCAAAGCACTGATTCCCCCACTTGCCTCCCAGTGTATTTTTTGGTGCTTATTTGCACCTACTCATGATGAATGGAGGCCAAGCCCACCAAACTGAGACCTCCAGAGAGGTGATTAAAAACTTCAATGGAACTGATCATTTCCTGGTATGGGCTCCCCATGATGGAAGGCTGAGATAATGGGCCTACCTTTGTGGGTGCAGTAATTCAGAACTGCTGTTTGGGGCCTAAAATGGAAGCTACATACTACCTACCATGAAGTCTCAGGCCAAGTAGAATGACAGAATTATACCCTATGCCAAGAGACAGGTGCAAACTAGGTTTCTATGCTTTCACTATCCCCTGCTGTGGTCACATTGTACCCCATACCAGGATAGGCTCACTCCCTTTGAAATCCTTTTCAGGAGGCTACCACCCTTAGTGTCCATGTTGGAGGGACTATGAGAGATTGGGACTCTGAGCCTGCAGCAGCAACTGCAGGCATTACAAAGGACTTTGAAAGGACTATAGCAAAATGTGTTAGAATGCCACCCTCTCCCTCTTCATAGCTGTACATGCTTTTGAGCCTGGGGACCTGGTGTTAATCAAAAATTGAAAAAAGAGCCCCACCAGCCCAGATGGGTGGAACCAAATGACTTAATTTTTATTCATGAAGCAGGGAGGGCTCTGCGTATCCCTGAGAGAGGAGTCCTATTTCTATGCCAACAATTTGGGAGTTATGGAGACCCTAAACAAGCTAAACTGGGATATTAAAAAAAGTTGTGCTATGGCTAAGATGGCCCAGGTGGTATAATTCCCTGTTTGATTGGAGCCCTCAGACTAATTTCCCTCATAGAGGAATCATGGGTGAATAATCACCGTACTGATTGTGCTCACTGCCAAGCCATGTTTAGTTAATTGGGTTTCACTATTAGGTTAATCTGATGATGCTAAGGGATAACACTAAATACTAGTTAAAAGTCAGGTTGCCATCCTCAGATGGACATTGTATTTCCTAGAAAAATTCTGCATAGAGAGGGGGAATGTAGGGGTCAGCAGCCCTTGGTAAATTTGTCCTTAAGCCAAAGAAGCTCTAGTTTAATATCCGATTCACCTGAGAAATAGGAGTGACTGAGGAAGTCAGCTAGTTTAATCTCTACCCAGAATGTTTTAGCAATAGGAACACCTGGGCTGGTGCACCTCTATATGACCCTGCCTGAATTGCCCTTGTTAAAACTTCACAAACATAAAAGATAAGGGAAGAAGCAGGACTAAAAAAAATAAATAGAGTCGAACTATATGTCCATACGCAGTCATAAATCTCTGTGCCTGGGCCCTTATCCTTCACTGAGTCTTGCACTGGTGGGCATGACATTCCATTGCAGTTGCCTGGCAACCAGTGAAAGTATATAATCAAAAACAAAACAAACTGAGCCAAGCATGATTGCATTTTGATCTGTATGGGATAGGCAATAAAGACTCTGTTATTCCTAAAATATGGTCTCCTGTGGAAATAATCTCACTGCTACACCAGTCATCCTGTACTTGTAAGACTGTTGGTATCAAAAAATGTCTTTTTTAGAGCTGGTAATGTAGCTCAGCAGACTAAGCACTTGCTTAGGTAAGCACAGGGCCCACAGTTTGATCCCTGGTACTGCATGCCATACCAGCCCTGCTCAGACTCCATGCTGAGCCAGTGATGGAGTCTGGGTATGAGGGTGCATGCCTGTAATCCCATCACTGTGAAAGCATGCTGCCAGCTGCATAATGATACCACACACACACACACACACACACACACACAGAGTCTTTTTGACAGATTTAAGGTTCAGTCCTAGTTCTGAAACTTAATGAGTTAAGTAACTTGATCTCTCAGTGACTTAGTTCCTCATTTTGGAAATGAAGAGCCTAGTAAGGGTGTTGTTGGACTTCAGCAATAACACATGGTAAAGAACTTATTAGGGTATTTGGTACATAATAAGGGCTCAATAAATGCTAGATGATTTAACAATGCTACTACTAATCAGTTACAGTTATTACTATTTGTGAGAAATATCTTTTTGGGATTTTTTTTCATAAATTTATGGTCTTTTGTTCATTTGAATACTTTTTTTATTCTTAAATCATTTTTTGTTCCATTACATTCTAGTCTAAGCACCCTCTATGTACTGTAATCATTAAAAGGTATGCCTTAGAACAGGCTCTATCATAAGAAGTTATGCCTCCAAAATCTATAAGTTTAGCTATAACATCATTTTTATGCTGAAAAATATCTTCCATTTTTTTATTCACTTTGTCTTGAAATCTTGAATATACTTCCCTCACATCTATTTTTTTGTCTAAAGACTTTTTATTTTATTTTATTGAAGAACAAATAGCAATGAGACAGTTTCAAATCAAATTAGTAGGACTGATTCGATAATTAATACATTGCATATTGTTTTTGTAGTGGTTTTTTTGTTGTACAAGGTGCATACATGATATTTTATTTACAAACACTATTAGAGCAGATGCCTTTAATCAATGAATTATGAGAATGTAGCTCTATACCTTTTTTTAAGCTGAATTATATTACAGTTACAATGATTAATACTTTTTACATTGTTATCTTCCTAGTGTTATCTGTAGTACAAGAAGCAGACAGGATATTCTGTCCAAACAATATTAGTGCAAATCTTTCTTCTCATAGAATTACGCAAATGTACTCCTAACTGCACTGTTTATACAAACACAGAATGGTTCTTCCTTTGTATTCCCCTTTTTTTGTTTAATCCTGTCAAAGATGGGTATTCTATTGTTACTCAGTTACTATAGGTGCATGAATTCAGCGAAACAATCCAACACAGTCCAGTAGTCCACAATAATAGTGGGTTATCCGAAGAAGTTGTTGACTAGAGCCATTTACAGCTCAGCTTATTATTATGGCCTTATTTTATAAACCTCATTTTTATACTTTTCTTCTGGATGGTTAAGGCCGAGATAAAGCAAGACCTATATAACAAAAAATGTAGCTTTTGTATCTGATGAGGTCAGTCAAGTCCCCTCAGGGTTTATCCTGTAACCTTGCACCTCACTTTGTAAATCCTTTGTCAGTGTCAGCCATGTGGATGAGTCACGGCCATTGCCTGACCAGTTTGCCCTCTGTGAAAGCCTGAGAGAAAGTCTTCTCTCCATGTGACTCTCCCCAGGCACACTGTAGATCATCGATCACATTCCTCTGTGGCTCCATAATCTCCCAACTGAGTTCCATGTTGTTACAGTACAGGTTCTCCTATACCCTGAGTCTTCACTGACCTTGAAAGGCTATGGCCAAAACGTAGCCCTTCCATTTCTCGAATTTTTCATCTGCAAACTTAGGTTGTCAACCATCTAGAAGAGAAAGTGATTATTACTCTCCAACATATGCAGTTCAGTTCACTCTATCTGCCTAACTTCTTTTTAGTTGTTGTTATACCTTTCTATTTGTATTTCTTCTTTTCATTTCTTATGCTAGGGAGACGATACAATATTTGCACATGTGTGTCTGGTTTGTTTCACTTATGAGTATATGTTCAAGTGGCATCCACTTAAATTTAAATGCATCAAGTGTATCATTCGTATAGCTGAGTAGTACTCCATTGCATAAAAATACCACATCTTTTTCAATCATTTCTCAGGTGATGGGCATCTTGGTTGTTTCCAAGGTTTTGCTATCACAAATTGAACTGCTATAAACATAGGTACACATATCACTATGATATAATGTTTTCAGTTCCTCTGGGAAAATTCCCAGTTGGGGGATAGCCTACTTGAATGGGATTTCTAGTCCTACTCTTTTGAGGAGTCCCCACACTGATCTCCACAATGGTTGCACCAGTCTACATTCCCACTAGCAGTGCAGAAGTGTTCCCTTTTCCCCACAGCCTTTGTTGTTGGTTGATTTCTTTATGATAGCCATTCTTTCTGGAGTGAGATGGTATCTCAGTGTTATTTTAACTTGCATTTCAAGGATGGCTAGTGATGTGGAGCATTTTTCCATATATTTATTCACTTCTTTAATTTCGTGCTCTGAGAAGTATTATTCATCTCAGATGCCCATTTCTGGAATTGGGTCTTTAAATTTGAGGGCCCTAATGTATCTTAGTTCTTTATAAATTCTAGAGAGCAAACCTTTGTCTGAGTGCTTATTAGTTAAGATTTTTTCAAAATTTGTGGGTTGTCTTTTCACTTTATTGACAGTTTCTTTGGATGCACAAAAACTTTTCAATAAGATTTGATCCCAGTTAATTCTTTCAAGTGTTTCCCTTGTGAATACGTGTTTTTTCATGAACTCTTTGCCTACCCTATGTCTTCAAGAGTTCCCCCTACTTTCTCTTCCAGGAGATTGAGCGTTTCTGTTTTAATGTTTAGATCTTTAATCCGTTTTGACTTTAGCTTAGTGCATGGTGATAGAGCTGGGTCAAGTTTTAGTTTTCAGCATGTAGAAAGGCAATTTTTCCAGCACCATTTATTAAAGAGGCTATGTTTCTTCCAGTAAGCATATTTGGCCACTTTGTTGAAAATCACGTGGCTGAGTGTGTTCATAGAGGCCTCTGCATCTTCTAATCTGTTCCATTGATCCTCAGGTCTACTTTGTTGCCAATACCATGTTGATTTTATCACAGTGGCTTTGTAGTATAATTTCAAGTCAGGAATTATGATGCCTCCTGCCTTGTCTTTGTTGAGCAGGATTGCCTTTGCTATTCTAGGTCATTTGTGGTTCCAAATAAACTTTAGGAATGATTTCTCTAGGTCTGGGAGGTATGTTGGTGGCAGTTTGATAGGGATTGTATTAAATCTGTACAGCAATTTTGAGAGTATGGCCATCTTCACGATGTTGGTTCTTGGAGCAGGGGATAGCTTTCCATTTTCTGAAATCCTCTAAGATATCTTTTTTAGGGTGCTGTAATTTTCCATGAAAAGATCTTTGACTTCCTTGGTTAAGTGAATTCCAAGGTATTTCATTTTCCACGGTGCTATTGTAAAAGGTATTGTTTCTATAGTTTCCCTTTCAGTGTGTTTGTTATATGTGTAGAGGAATGTTACTGACTTTTGAGTATTGACTCTGTATCCTGCTATGCTACTGAATTTGTGTATCAATTCTAGTAGCTTCTTGGTGGAATGTTTTGGGTCTTCCAAGTAAAGTATCATGTCATCTGCAAATAGTCATAACTTCTTTATATATTCTAATTCCTTTTATTTTTCCCTCTTGTCTAATGGCTGTAGCTAATGATTTCAATACTGTATTGAATAGAAAGGGTGATAGAGGACATCCTTGGTCTTGTACCAGATGTAAAAGTAAAATATTTCAGTTTTTCCCATTTAGAATTATATTAGCTGTTGGATTGTCATAGCTGGCTTTTATCAAATTGAGGTTGAGTCCTTCTATTCCAATTTTCTGTAGGACTTTGAACATGAATGAGTGTTGGACTTTGTCAAAAGCTTTCTCTGCATCAGTTGAGGTGATCATATGGTTTTTAGATTTCAGTCTGTTAATATAGTGTATTGCATTTATAGATTTTCGAATATTGAACTATCCTTGCATCCCTGGGATGAATCCTACCTGGTCATGGTGTATGATCTTCTTGATGATTTGCTGTAATCTATTTGCCAGGATTTTGTTGAGTATTTTTGCATCTATGTTCATGAGGGAGATTGGCCTGTAGTTCTCCTTTTTGGTTGTTTTTCCCTGGTTTTGGAATCAGTATAATACTTGCCTCCAGAAATGATTTTGGGAGGACTGCTTCCTTTTCACTTTCTTCGAAGAGTTTGAGGAGTGTAGGGATTATATCTTGTATAAATTTCTTGTAGAATTCAGCTGTGAATCCATCAGGGCCTGGACTTTTCTTTGTCAGCAGGCTTTTTATTAGGTTTCATATCTTGGCTGTTATCAGGTTATTGAGAGATGTTATATCTTCTTGATACAGTTTTGGTAATTTATACCTTTCTTGGAATCTGTCTGTTTCTTCTGTGTCTTCTTTCTTCCCTCGCATAAAAAGTACTTTATTTTAAAGAATAAAAAACCCAAAACCAACAAGAAGAAAGACAAAAAAAAGCAACATAAAACATTACAAATCGTACAGAATTTCAAAATAAGAATAGAAAATGAATGATGGTTGTTGTATTTCATATTGATATCATCAAATTTCTTGCTGAGATTACCAGATATAGGATGCATGATTGATTAAACAGTTAAACACTAACTCTTCTTTTCAATAAATCTTAATTATTTTCTTGTCCTTTTAATTTATTTTATTTTTAAAATTTATTTTTAATTAATGAATTTATTTATTTGGTACAGGGTTCCACTATACAGCTCGGACTCATAGTGATCCTCCTGTTTCAGACTTCCCAGTGTTGGGATTCTGGACATGTACCACCACACCTGGTTAAATATGATGTTAAATTTTTAATAATTGGAAGGGAGGGGTAAGATGTAATACTCCCTGGCATGCCTAGGATTCTGGTGCCAGCATGGGATGTTGTACTGGGGATCAAACCCAGGACCTTGAGCTTGCCAGGCAGGTTGTTAGACCACCAAGCTCTCTCTCCAGCCCTTGTAATTTATTTTAAGAAGAGTATAAAAGTAATAGATAAGACATTAGAAGTGATGTACATTTTAAAAACAAGATGAAAGGTATTCAGTAGTGGTTGTTATATGGCACATTGTTGTCTTCAATGTAGTTGCTTGGATTACAGATATTAGTCAAAGTAAAAATTTTAAACATTAACTGCTATCCCCAAAAAGCCGATAGAAATTAGTAATACAGTCATCTTAATTATCCCCTACATCCTTTTTCTCTATCATTGGCTTATCAGTATATACTTAAATACCAATCCTTCTTACTATTTTCCCTTTTAGTCCTGAATTCAAACAGTTGCTTATTCTGCTACTTGAGCTCTTTCTTTTGCATTCTTTCTTACCTTATCTCCTGTCTATCACCCATCTATCTATTCATTATATTAGTGTCATGGTTTAACTAATGGTCAACTTGTAACACCTAGCTGAACTGAATCAGGTGGTTCTAGGTGTTGAAGGCCCACCTGAGGACTGTTACCAACAGCAAAGAAGAAGAAGATGGTGCACTGTTGCTTTTCCTGTAGAAGTTTATCATGCTGGTTTTCCTAATAGGAACTCAGTTTTCATTGATGGAGGAGCTTGAGTCCTATTGCTAAGGTTGGCTGTGGCTCTCTTTGGGGCAGCTCTGGTCCTTACCTTGAGAGTTGCTTCCTGACTCCAGTTCATATCCCTTAGACTGCTGGCACAGGTCCTTAATCCTGTTGGCATAGACTTTCCAGCTTGTACCACTAACCTTTGGGATTTCCAGGGTAGATGCTTGACACAGACTTGTATGAGACATTGTTGTGGGCTACAGGCCTCCCACTGGACCTGTTGAGGATATTGACATGGAATTCAGACCCTCAGTTGGATTCTTTAGTTCTCTAATACATGGACAGATTTCTTGCAGTCTTCTGCATTTGACTTGTTGAGTGAATGTTATAAAGTAATTCTGTACATTGTGTGTCCTATATTAAGTCTGCTTCCTTATAAACCCTGATTACAATAATTGGAATACAATTATTCAACACCTGTCTTCCAGATTCTTCTCTGGTCACCAGGTTTGTGGTCCCTGCCCTCAAGGGCTCACATACTTATTAAGATGAATATCATTTAAGTATTAACTTATGATCATACTTCACAAGTTAGAATGTTCAATACTCAATGATACACTGTTTTCATTTTGGTCTTAGAATATAAATATGTTTAATCAAGCTCTCTCTGTTCTTTTAAAGCTCTTCCATTTCAGGTTTCCAGGAACACCCATGTTTAGTCCAAATACTGAAATCTTCCTCCCTCCCTCCCTTCCTTCTTTCACCCTTCCTTTCTTCCTTACCTCCCTTCCTTAGATACAGGGGCTTGCTATGCAGCTCAAACTCATAGTGATCCTTCTGACTCAGCCTCCCCAGTGCTGGGATTACAGGTATACGTCACCACACTGTGTTTCAGAGCCTTCATAGCATGTGTTATACAATATCAAACCCAGTTTCTTGTGCTTGCCAGGCAGGCACTTAAACTGCTGCACTATCCCCAGCTCTGAGTTATCTTCTCAGCCCTCCAATCTTGAGGCTATTCTCATAAGGACCATGAAGATTCCTCTTTTTCAAATGTGCCTGCCTTTGGCTCACACAGCCTATCTCTGAAAATTTGTAGTATACTTTTGCTATTATTTTATGAATATTGGCTTTTTATTGGTTTATTTGGAATGTGTGCATAGCTTGTCAGGATTGAGATAATTAGTTTGATCTCTGCATATCTTTCTTCTTCCTCTCAAAGTCCAGGAGCAAATCTGGAAGGTTGCTTCTCTTATCTTCTTATCAGTTCTAACTAGTGTCAACTGAAGATTATCCCCAGTGAAGAGGATCCTCGTGGTGAGCATATGTTATAGGCTTTTGGCCATATTATTAAAAACAGGAAATCTGATGTTAAATTTTAATAATCAGAAAGGAGTGGTAGGATGCACATATCCTCTGGTATGCATGCTCTATCCCTCTACCACTGCTGTCCTTAAAGGTCAAAGGATGGGTGCCCTTATTTTATCCTAAAAGGTTGGACTGAATAGGAATTTAGAAAGTACTATTTTGTTTATATGTTGGTTATACTTATTTGAATATAAAAAAGGAAGAAGAGGTGTGATTAAAAAATACAGTAAATATTTAAATTTTAGAAATTACAGTAAAAGACCCATTACCATGAAACACCTTGAAAATACTCTTCCTGCCTTCAAGCACATTTATCCCATCATTCTTATCACTTTCTTAGGCAGTTGTGGAAGTTGTTTTTCTGTCTTTTTTTTTTTTTTTTTTTTGGTGTAACTGGGGATTGAATTCAGGCCCTTGCATTTGCCAGGGAAGCGATTATTCCACTGAGCCAACTCCCCGGCCCCTGGACGTTGTTTTTCATGAGTGTCTTTAGTTGCGCTGTTCTGGCTGCTTTCATGGCCTGAATAAATTCCAAACATATTATTTTTCATAGTCTTTTTGCCTTTGGGGATGTACCAAAAGTAACTCTGTGCCAAATTTGGCAAATAAGTGGATGAGGACACACTATAATGTTTTTGTGAATCTTTCTTTCTGTTGGACTGCACTTGAAAACAGCATTTGCCATATTTGATCATACTTTGTAAAGACACATAGGAAGGAGGACTTCTACAACTGCTTCAGAAAGTATGAAGCATGATGGGATAAATGCTGAGCATGGTGGTGCATTCCTATAACCCCAGCACTTAGAAGGCTGTGGCAGGAGGATTGCATGATTTTTGAGGCCAGCCTGGGTTACATAGTGAGACTGTCTCAAAAAAAGAATGATGATTTAACTGAAGCAAAGAGGAATATCTGGAGGGAGATTAATGGCAATGTGTCTTTTACTATAGTCATTGTAAAATTCACTGTTTTTATCACCCTCTGTATATGATTTGGTTGATGCATATTAAAATAATTCTTAAACATGTGACATAATGCATAGATACCCACATTAGAATTTTAAGTAGGTGAAGCAAAGCAATGAGATATGCAAGTATATGAACTAAAAGAACAAAAAAGCATTTCAGGAACAGATAAAAAAGTATGTAAAATTCTTGAAGATATTATGCTAGGTGTAATATCAGTAGTTTTCAATAGGAGTTTTTAGATGACTTTTAAGATTGTTGTATTGAACAGATATTGTGTGTGGTATGTCAGGCAATTTGGGGATATAGAGTTGGATGACTTTCATTTTTATTCTTAGGAACTTTCATTGTACAAAAAGGAAAGATACACATATGAACAGCTAGCTCAGATCAAATGCAAGAGGATTTCAGAGTACTTAAAAATGTCTTTCATCTGGGAGACTTGTATTGAGCAGGTAAAATTTGACAGAAAGATACTGTATGTGAAGAGTTTGAGGAAACTGAGACAGTTTAGAAATACTGGAGGCTGGGGAGATGGCTCAGTGGAATAAGTGCTTCCCTGGCAAGGGAAAGGGCCTGAATTCAATCCCTGGTTCCGCCAAAAAAAAAAAAAAAAAAAGAAAGAAAGAAAGAAAGAAATACTACAAAGAACAAGTCATATGGTTCCTTTCATTAATGCAGAACTGGAATATATTTAAGAGTATCTCCCCAGCTTTCAGAACAGAGGCATGATGGTTTATTCTAGGAAAATTAAATAGTGTACTGTTTTAGAGTCTTTATCTGCATTCATTTATTCATCATCCAGAAGGAGCCAGCCAGCTCTTTCTAAGATGTGAAGAAGGATAAGGACTAATGCTTGATTTATTTCCCTCTCTCAAGTAGTAGAAAAAAGAGCTGCTTTCCACAACAGTGATAGTCTTGGAAAGTAAACAGGTACATTTTCTCATGCGGAAATGAAAATTTATTCCCAATAGTACCACCAGTACTATCCTGTTACTATTCCTCCAGCTTGTTCTCCAGTAACACCCACCATTTATTGAGCAGGCTTCCCATATGTGGAGATTGTCAGATAGGTTAATTTACTTAGTCCTAATGTCAGCCTTACAGAGCAAATATTAGAAAGATTAAGTAACTTATCTGGAGTCAGATAGCTACTTTGATACATAATAGACCTGAATGAGGTATTTGACCTCTACATGATACTGACTGTAAAGGCAAAGAGTTTAGTAAGTTAGAAGGCCCATTATTTCCTTAATGGATAGCCTTTGTTCTGGCCAATTTGGGTATGAGATCTTTCTTTACTTCCTCTTCCTCATTATTTTCTTTCTTCTTTTCCTTTCCCATAACTTTTATTTAATTAAAAATGATTCCTTTGAAAACAATTTAGTTTGTATCAAAATTAAATATTGTAATATTTGTAATTTTAGAAAAAAGATGAAGGTAGGCCTTACGTTTCTTTGTATTAAGTAATAAATACATTAATTTAGGTTTTAAAATAATAATGAAAATATTTTATTAAACTCAATTGACTTGTAGAAGGTGGCTAAATTATGACATGGCATACAAAATGAAGGACATTGCAAAGTTATGTTCTAAATTCTTGGATAAATGGGAAAATACGAGAAACATGCCAAATAAGCCTGGAGTGGATTTCATTTTTTTAAAAATACATTTAGTACAAGGATCTACAGGGTCTCACTATACAGATCAGACTTATAGTGATCCTCCTGTTTTTTAGCCTCCCAAGTGTTGGGATTATAGGCATAGGCCACAATGCCCAATCTCGTTGGCATCTCAGGGCATCATGGGAGTGGGGCTGGCACAGCATACCAAGGGATCAAGTCTCCTGTCCTTGTTTCTGCCTAAGCAGGTGTTTTAATACACTGAGCTATCTGGCTGGTCCAGATTTGATTTTTAAGTAAAAAATTCACCATAGACTTTATTGCTTTGTGAAAGAGATAAAAACTGTGGCATAGCGTTACAACTCAGGTTTAAACAATATGTATGGACAAATATTCACATAATGTACATTTGAAACTTGATGTTTAGTTATTAAGTAGTTCTATACAATTGCTTATTCTTGGTGGTTAGAATATAATTGCTTGATTTCAGTGAAGTATATTAGTACTTTAATTGGACTATGTTTCAGTAAATGATTTCAGAAATACTGCTTTTTTTCTATGTTCTAATTTTCTTTAAAAAATTTAAACTCTGTTCCAAATAATTCTGACCCAATAGCACCATGGGGTTTTTCCTTGTATATTTAAGTGAGAAGCTCAGTTGTTGTGCTTATTGAAAAAAAGTCATAAGTTCCTTTTATTTTATTTTTTTATTTTTTATTGTTTTTCAGAACTGAACCAAATTTATTATTATTATTGTATTACATGATGCTATGTGCAAATCAGTTTTTCTTTCTCTTTTTATTTTTTATTTTATTGAAGTACAGATATTAATGAGACAGTTTTAAGACACCTTAACAAGGCGTCTTAAATAAATTAATACATTGCAAACTGTTTTCATAATGTTTTGGTATTTTACAAGGTGCATACCTGATATTATACTTACAGATATTATTATAGCAGATGTCTCTTATCAGTAAATTAAGAGAGTGTAGCTGTTTATGTATCTCATTTTTTATACCTGAATTATATCAAAGATTCAATAATTAATACTTTATACCTTGTGATTTTCCTAGTGGTTGTGCATAGTACTAGAAGCTGACATAATATCCTGTCCAACCCCCATTAGTACAAATCTTGCCTCTCATAGAATTATGTAGAAGCACGGCGTATCTATCCCAACTGTACAGTCCATACGTACACATCATGATTCTTCCTTTCTATACCCCTTCCTTTGTCTACACCTGTCAAAGATGGGCACTCCATTATCATTCAACTAATTTAGGTGCCTGAACTCGACGACACAATGCAACATAGTCCAGCATTCCACAACAACAGTGACTTATCTGAAGAAGTTGTCAACCGTAGCCATTTACAACTCAACTTATTATTATGGCCCCCTGTTGTGTACCTCATTTTTATGCTTTTTTGCTGGATGGTTAAGACCTAGATAGAGCAAGACCTATATACAAACACATGTAGTTTTTGTTTCTGATGAGGTCAGTGAAGTCCCCTCAGGGTTTATCTTGTAATCCTGTACATTATTCTGTAGATCCTTTGTCTGTGTCATCCATGTGGATGAGTAACGGCCAATGCTTGACCAGATTGCTCTCTATGAGAGCCTGAGAGAAAGCTTTCTCTCCATGTGACTCTCCCCAGGCACACTATAGAACTTCAATCTCTTTCCTCTGTAGCTCCATAATCTCTTTGTTCAGAAAATTTAGGGCTCAACCGAGTTTCATGATGTTGCAGTACAGGTTCTCCTATGTCCTGAGTCTTTGCTGACCTTGAAAGGCTAGGGCCAAAATGTTGACTGGCCTTGTGGCTCTTCTATTTCTCCAATTTTGATATGTGACCTTAGGTTGTTAACCATCCAGATGGAAAGCTGATTAGTATCCTGCAGCATATGCCATTCACTTTGCCTTATCTGACTCAATTGTTTTTAGTTGTTGTTGTACGTTTCCATTTGTATTTCTGCTTTTCGCTTCTTATACTAGGGAGACTACAATATTTACACATGTGTGTCTGGTTTATTTCACTGATGAGTATATGTTCAAGTGGCATCCACTTCAGTATAAGTGCTTCAAGCTTATCATTCTTAATAGCTGAGTAATACTCCATTATATAGAAATAAATGTCATACCCTGGGGGCCACTATAACAAAATAGTCCACCTACGAAAGATATTTGCTTCACACAATTGTGGAGGCTAGGAATTCCAAGAGAAGGTACTGGTAGATTTGGTATCTGATGAGAGACCATTTTCTTCTTCACAATTGGCACCTTGTTTCTGTGTCTTCTCACAGTAGAAGGGGCAAGAGGGTGTCTCTTATATGGTATTTATCCCATTCAAAAGCTACACTTCTTAAAAATCTCATATTAGGATTAGGTTTTTAACGTAGCAGTTTTGGGGCAATACAAACATCCAGACCATAGCAGGAAGCAAGAATGGGTCAGCAGCCAAGATGGATTAAAATATACTTCAGAAATTATTTCTTCCAGCTTGTTAAATACACAGTTATTTTCCATTAATAGTCTGTTTTAAATTCAGCACATTTATTTTTAGTGACAGACATCTTATGTGGTTCACATAGGGAAAATCATTTTTGAGTGATGGAAAGGGAAGAGATGCATGTGCTTTGGAGTAAGGCAGAAGGGTGGCAGTGCAGTGCTTTGAAAGGCTTTTGGTCTAGTTGTATGTCATGAAGTGTAGTGTGTTCTCCATCAGTGTTTTTTTTTTAAGAATAGAACAGATAATATCTTAAAGCACAATAAATAGTACTAATTGACAGAAAATATGCAGTAATATATTTGTAGTGCATGTAGATTAGATCATGATGTGGCTTACATAGTCAAAAGTTTTAAGCCATAATTGTAATAGAGTTTTCAAGATATAGAAAAAAATGACCTCATCATTGTAATAATGAACACTACTTTTATTTAAAAAAATAATATTCACAAATCTTTTCAGTTACTTCTAAGCTTGTTCTGTTAGTCTGTTTTAATTGTATTGTGTTTTTTGTTTGTTTGTTTGTAGAAATGGGGATTGAACTCAGGCCCTTGTGCTTGTCAGGGAAGCACTTATTCCACTGAGCCATCTCCCTGGGCCTGAGTCCGTTTTAATTTTAATTTATTTATTTTATAGGGTAAAAAATAGTATGAAAACAGAGAAATCACAAGTGATACAGAATTTCACTTAACAAAGTAATATAAATTTCACAGTATTTTTTGTGATGCATAGTGTTGTCTTTCAACCAGTTATTCATATTCCCAGATGTATGCATGCAAAATTAGAAGAAGAAAGAATAAAAGAAATAAATATATAAGAGATTAACAGGAGAAATAATTGAAAAAAAGAGACAATTTTTAGTTTTCAGCATGTAGAAAGCCATGTTTTCCAGCACCATTTGTTAAAGAGGCTATCTTTCTCCCAGTGGGCTTGTGTAGCCCCTTTGTCGAAGATAAGATGGCTGAGTGTTTTCGTAGATGCGTCTGCATATTCTAATCTATTCCACTGATCCTCAGGTCTATTTTGATGCCAATACCATGTTGATTTTAT
>PVKA01030890.1:0-26848 GCA_004027165.1 Ctenomys sociabilis
TGGATCTTTGAACTGAGCTATTCTTTCAGTCATTATTTACTTCTTTTGAGACAGTCTCATTAAGTTGATAAATTTCTCATTCTGGAGTTGAACTTTCCAAAAAAAACCAAAAAACAAAAACCAAAGAAAGCAAAACTTTAAACCCGAGAAGTTAGATGGGGTCAGGGAGATGGCTCAGTGGAATAAGCACTTCCCTGGCAAGCACAAGGGTCTGAGTTCAATCCCAGGTTCCACCAAAAAAAAAGGCAAAACTGGAGTTGAACTTGGACCCTCCTGCCTTACTCTCCCAGACTGTTGGGATTATAGGCATGTGTTACCATGTCCATTTTATTTTACTTTTTAAGCAATCACCTAGATCTAATTACTACAACATTAACCACTGAATATTTTAGAAAATAAAATTGTAACACAATTGAGAGGGTAAAACTTTGGAATGAAATTTAACTGTGTCCCATTCCTCAGTACAGTATGTATTCAGTGTGAGGCCAGATTATAGCAATAATGCTAATATATAATGCTTTATATGATTGGTTGTTAAATATTTCCAATAATATGAATAAAGTTGTTAACACAGTGCTGAGCACATAGCAGGTATATGATGAATAATAGTTATTAATGCTCCATTACAAGAAATTTTAGTAGGCTTAAGAAAATAAGAGTATCCAAACATCCCCCAATTGCCATCTGTTTTGATTAATAAACTGTGAAACTGTAACTCAGTGAAATGATTTAGAACTTTCTTTAAAACTCATAATAGTGAGATTGGGCCTGCATCGGAGAAGAGCCATTAATAATCCAGTTGTCAAAACCAATGGTCTATTTTCAATCATCCTATCAATCCCCTCTGTGGCTTGTGACAGAGGGGATTGATTATTCTCAATTCTTTCATTTGGTTTCCTTAACCCAGCTCTCTCTTGGCTCTTCTCTTATTTCAGTCACCTTCCTGCTAGGGGTTGAACCTTGGATCTGTGGCTGAGCTACAGACCCAGCAGCTCATTTCATTTTTTATTTTGAGACAGGATCTCACAATGCTAAGCTGCCCACGGTGGGCTCACACTTGCACTCTTCTTGCCCTGCAGGGAAGGTTCTTCAACACACTTTTCTCCCCTTCCTGATCTCAGTTTCTGTGAAGACTTTATGTTCACCAGGCGGAGTCAATCAAGTTCAGCAACCCTTCTTCAGTACTTAGCCATCTGTGCCTTCTTTCTGGAGACTGAAGTAAAGGTGACAGTGTGGCTGGCACAATGAGGGCCTCCCATGCTTAGTTGTGTCACATTCTGCTTCTCCTTCCTAAGGTACCAAAGCTGAGGCCATTCAGCCCCTTGCAGGAGATGAGACACGTAACCAGTTCCAGCTCTGCAGTGTGACAACAAACGGTAACCATCATTTGAACCATCATGGACCAAGACATTTAAAAGCCAGTATGCTACCTCTTTGGAGAACTTGGGATCTAGGAGGTCCCCAGACTCATCCTTTCTGGGCTTGTCTCTCTCTGACATAGAAGGAGGGAGAGCCATGAACTCATCAGATGGGCAAATACATGCCCCCACGATCTAGTCACATTCCAAAGCCCTGCCAATGGGCATATGCAGCTTTAGGGAGACAACTAGATATAAACCATGGCAGGTTCTCCTTCCCTCCCTCCCCGTCACCTTTTCACCTTTTCCTCTTTCTTTCTTTCCTTCTTTCTTTCTTTCTTTCTTTCTTTCTTTCTTTCTTTCTTTCTTTCTTTCTTTCTTTCTTTCTTTCTTTCTTTCTTTCTCTTTCTTTCTTTCTTTCTTTCTTTCTTTCTCTCTCTCTCTCTCTCTCTCTCTCTCTCTCTCTCTCTCTCTTTCTTTCTGCACTAATTTAATTGAGAAGGAAGTAGCAATGAGACAGTTTCAAAACAGGTTAGTAGGACAGGTAAAATAATACATTGCATATTGTTGTCTTTGTAGTAGTACAAAATGTCTTTATAGTACAAAATGCAGACATGATATATTGTTAAATTGCCTAGGATGGGCTGGAACTTTCTATCTCCCTGTCTTTTTCTTATATTAATTTTATTGAGAAACAAATAGCAATGAGACAGTTTCAAAACTCACTAACAGGACAGTTTCAATAATTAATACATCGTATATTGCTATCTTTGTAGTGGTTATTCATAGTACAAGATGCAGACATGATATCCTTTCCAAACACTATTAGTACAAATCTTTCTTCTCATTGAATTAAGAGAAAGTAGCTGTATATCTATCCTAACTATATTGTATATACTGATACGAAGTGGTCCTTCATTTGTATCCTCTTTTTTGTTTAGTTTTATCAGGGATGGGTATTCCATTGATATTTAAATGTTGTAGGTGAGTGAATTTAGCAAAATAATTCCATATAGTCCAGTAGTCCATAATAGTAGTGGTACTGGCAATGTCAGAAATTGTTGACTTGAGCCTTTTACAGCTCAACATATTAACATGACTATACTTTTTATACCTCATTTTCATACCTTTCTTTTGGATGGTTAAGACCAAGATAAAGCAAGACCTATATAACAAGAAATGTGACTTTTGCATCTGCCAAGGTCAGTCAAATTCCCTCAGGATTTACCCTGAAGCCCTGTACTGCAGTTTGTGAATCCTTTGTCAGTGTCAGCCACGTGGATGAGTCATGGCCATCGCTTGACCAATTTGCTCTCTGCGAAAGCCTGAGAGAGTGTCTTCTGTCCATGTGACTCTCCTTAGGCACACTGTACCTCATCAATCACTTCCTTCTGTGGCCCCATTATCTCCTTTGTCAGAAAATTTGGGACATCACTGAGTTACATGGTGTTACAGTACAGGTTCGCCTATGTCCTGAGTCCCCACTGAACTTGGAAGGCTAGGGCCAAAATGCTGGCTGTCCTTGCAGCCCTTCACTTTCTCCAATTTTTGGTCTGCAAATTTAAGTTGTTAACCCTCCAGAAGAGAAGGTTAATGATATTATTACACTAAAACATAGGCAGTTGAGCTTAGCGACACTGTCTGTCTGAATATCATACATTTTAGACATAGCATGGAACAAGTATTTTCCATCAAGTATTGGTACATTAAACTTTAAATCCCTACAGAATGTGAATAAAAAAGAATAAATAAATAAAAATGTTAAAAATTGGGATAAACCATTACATATTTTACACAAAATTTAGAAATCTAACCATATACAGCACTGTAGCACGACAGTCCTATGACATTTTTTTCTTGTCTCTTGTTTTCATTTTTACCCTTCTGTTTTAAACAAACATTTACTTGAGAGACAGTATAGCAGTAATGACAAGCAGTATGAATTTAGAAGAGAATAATGACAGGCCTTCCAAATATGACCCTAATATTACACATTGCTATTCAGTGCAGTTGCTTAGTTCACAGGTATCAGCATATTTAGTTAGTCAGGTTGAGAATCCTACCAATTAACTGCTAGTTTCAAAAACCTGCTGGAGATTCTCAGGATCACTGTCTTAACCATCTTGTGCTTATAAATGTTTGGTTTTGCCCTTGTCATGTTTCCTAGCTTTTCTCCTTGCCCTCTCCTTGTCATTTAGTTAAGTTTTAGTTTTCATTTTAATTGTGTTATACCTTTCCATTTTTATTTCTTCTTTTGAGTTCTTAAACTGGGGAGACTATATGATATTTACACATGTGGGTCTGGTTCATTTCACTTATGAGTATATCTTTATGTGGCACCCACTTAAAAATAAAGGCTTTGAGTTATTCATTCCTTATAACTGAGTAATACTCCGTTGTATGACAATACCACATCTTTTTCATCCATTCCTTAGGTGACAGGCATTTTGGTTTCTAGGATTTTGCTATCACAAATTGTGCTGCTATAAACATAGGTGCACATACATCACTATGATACGATGGTTTCAGTTCCTCTGGGAAAATTCCTAGTACAGGGATAGCTGGCTTGAATGGGATTTCCAGTCCTAGTTTTTTAAGGAGTCTCCACACTGATTTCTGTAAAGGTTGCACCAGTTTACATTCACATCAGCAGTGGAGAAGGGTTTCTTTTCCCTCACAGCCTCTCCAACATTTCTTGTTGGTTGATTTCTTTATAATAACTATTCTTTCTGGGGTGAGAGGGTATCTTAGTGTTGTTTTAATTTGTATTTCATGGATGGCTAGTGATGTGAAGGATTTTTTCGTATGTTTATTCACTTCTCTGATTTCATCCTCTGAGAAGTGTGTATTCATCTCAGATACCCATTTCTAGATTGGGTTTTTAAATGTTGGGGCCTTAATGTTTTTTAGTTATTTATAAATTCTAGAGAGAAGACCTTTTTCTGAGAGCTTATTAGTTAAATTTTTTTTCCAAATTTGTGGGTTGTCTGTTTACTTTGTTGATAATTTCTTTTGACATGCAAAATTTTCTCAATAAGAGGAGGTCCCAGTTGTTAATTCTTTCAAATGTTTCCCATGGAATTTGATTTTTGTTCATGAACTCTTTGCTTACACCTACGTCTTTAAGAGTTCCTCCTACTTTCTCTTCCAGGAGATTGACTGTTTCTGTTTCAATGTTTGTATCTCTAATCCATTTTGACTTTAGTTTAGTGCATGGTGATAGACCTGGGTCAAGTTTTAGTTTTTGGCATGTAGAAAGCCAGTTTTTCCAGCACCATTTGTTAAAGAGGCTATCTTTCTTCCAGTGAGCATATTTGGTCCTTTTGTCAAAGATAAGGTAGCTAAGTGTGTCTGTAGAGGCGTCTGCATCTTCTAATCTATTCCATTGATCCTCAGGTCTATTTTGTGGCCAATACCATGCTGATTTTATCACAGTAGCTTTGCAGTATAATTTCAAGTCAGGAATTTTTTCATTTTATTTTATTTATTGTTATTATTTTTATTGAAGAACAAATAGCAATGAGATAGGTTCAGAACAAATTAACAGGACAGATTCGACAAATCATTACATTGCAAAATGTTTTCCTAATGTTTCAGTGCCGTATAAGGTGCATACATGATATTATACTTACAGGCATTATTATAGCAGATGTCTCTAATCAGTGAATGAAGAGAGTATAGCTATATACCTATTTTATTTATCTACAGCTTATTTATATCACAGATTCAACAATTAACACCCTCTACCTTGTTATCTCCCCAGTGTCTGTCCATATTACCAGAAGCCAATATAATATCTTGTCCAACCACTATTAGTGCAAATCTTGCTTCTCATAGAATTATGCAGAAGCACGGCATATTTATCCTAACTGTACTGTTTATATACACACATCATGATTTTTCCTTTGTATCCCCCCCTTTTTTTTTTGTCTAGACCTGTCAGAGATGGACACTCCATTGTCATTAAAGCAATTTAGGTGCCTGAACTCAGCAACACAATCCAACACAGTCCAGCATTCCACATTAATAGTGAGTTATCTGAAGACGTTGTTGACCATAGCCTTTTACAGCTCAATTTATTATTATGGCCCTACATTACATACCTCATTTTTAAACTTTCCTGCTGGATGGTTAAGACTAAGATAGATCAAGACCTCTATACAAAAAGATGTAGCTTTTGTTTTTGATGAGGTCAGTAAAGTCCCCTCAGGGTTTACCTTGTAATCCTATACCTTACTCTGTAGATCCTTTGCCTGTGTCATCCAGGTGGATGAGTCACGGCCAATGCTTGACCAGTTTGCTCTCTATGAGAGCCTGAGAGAAAGTTTTCTCTCCATGTGACTCTGCCCAGGAACACTATACATCATCAGTCTCTTTCCTCTGTGGCTCCATAATCTCCTTGATCAGAAAATTTGGGGCACAACTGAGTTTCATGATGTTACAGTACTGGTTCACTTATGCACTGAGTCTTCGCTAACCTTGAAAGGCTAGGGCCACAATGTTGAACTTGCGGCTCTTCTATTTCTCCAATTTTGATCTGTGAACTCAGGTTGTTAACCATCCAGAAAAAAAGCTTCTTAGTACTCTGCAGCATATGCCATTTAGTTTGCCCTAACTATCTGACTCAATTTTCTTTAGTTGTTGTTGTATATTTCTATTTGTATTTCTTCCTTTGACTTCTTATACTAGGGAGACTATATGATATTTGCATATGTGTGTCTGGTTTATTTCACTTACTAGTATATGTTCAAGTGGCATCCACTTCAAAATAAATGCTTCAAGTTTATAATTCTTTATAGCTGAGTAATACTCTATTATATATAAATACCACAACTTTTTCAACCATTCCTCATGTGATGGACATCTTGGTTTTTTCCAAGATTTTGCTATCACAAATTGTGATGCTATAAACATAGATACACATATATCACTATGATATAATGTTTGAAGTTCCTCTGGGAAAATTCCCAGTAGGGGGATAGCTGGCTTGAATGGGATTTCCAGTCCTAGTTTTGTGAGGAGTCTCCACACTGACTTCCACAATGGTTGCAACAGTCTACATTCCCACCACTAGTGGAGAAGGGTTCCCTTTTCCCCACAACCTCTGCAACATTTGTTGTTGGTTTATTTCCTCATGATAGCCATTCTTTCTGGAGTAAGATGGTATCTCGGTGTTGTTTTTATTTGCATTTCACAGATGGCTAGCGATGTGGAACATTTTTTCATATATTTATTTCCTTCTTTAATTTCGTTCTCTGAGAAGTGTGTATTCATCTCAGATGCCCATTTCTGAATTGGGTCTTTAAATTTGAGGGCCCTGTTATGTCTTAGTTCTTTATAAATTCTAGACAACAGAGCTTTGTCTGATTGCTTATTAGTTAGGATTTTTTCAAAATTTGTGGGTTGTCTTTTCACTTTGTTGACAATTTCTTTTGAAGTGAAGAAGCCCCTCAAGAAGAGTTGATCCCAATTGTTGATTCTTTCAAGTGTTTCCCATGTAAATATATATTTGTTCATGAACTCTTTACATACCCCTATGTCTTCAAGAGTTCCTCCTACTTTCTCTTCCAGGAGATTGAGTGTTTCTATTTTAATGTTTAGACCTTTAATCCATTTTCACTTTAGCTTAGTGCATGGTGATAGAGCTGGGTCAAGTTTTAGTTTTTGGCATGTAGAAAGCCCAGTTTTCCAGCACCATTTGTTAAAGAGGCTATTTTTCTTCCAGGAAGTATGCTTGGCTCCTTTGTTGAAGAATAGATGGCTGACTGTGATTGTAGATGCTTCTGCGTCTCCTAATCTATTCCATTGATCCATTGGCCTATTTCGTTGCCAATACTATGTTGATTTTATCATAGTGGCTTTGTAGTATAATTTCAAGTCAGGAATTGTGATGCCTCCTGCCTTGTCTTTATTGATCAAGATTGCCTTTGCTATTCTAGGTCATTTGTGGTTCCAAATAAATTTTAGGAACGATTTCTCTAGGTCTGGGAGGCATGTTGGTGGCACTTCGACAGGGGTTGCATTAAATCTGTACATCATTTTTGGGAGTATGGCCATCCTTCATGAGGTTGGTTCTTCCTATCCACAAGCATGGAATATCTTTCCATTTTCTGAAATCCTCTGTAATCTCTTTTCCTAGGGTGTTGTAATTTTCTGTGAAAAGATCTTTAACTTCCTTGGTTAAGTGAATTCCAAGGTATTTAATTTTATGCGGTGCTATAGTAAAAGGTAGTTTTTATATTGTTTTCCTTTCAGTGTGCTTGTTATCTGTGTAGAGAAATGCTATTGACTTTTGAGTATTGATTTTGTATTCTGCTATGCTACTGAATTTCTGTATCAGTTCTACTAGTTTCTCGGTGGAATTTTTTGGTCTTCCAAGTAAAGTATCATGTCATCTGCAAATAGTGATAATTTAACTTCTTTTTATTCCTTTTATTTCTCTCTCTTTTCTAATGGCTTTTGCTAATGATTCCAAAAGTATATTGAATAGGAAGGGTGATAGAGGACATCCTTGTCTTGTACCTGATTTAAGAGTAAAAGATTTCAGTTTTTCCCCATTTAATATTATATGAGCTTTTGGGTTGTCATAGATGGCTTTTATCAAGTTAAGATAGAGTCCATCTATTCCAATTTTCTGTAGGACTTTGAACATGAATGAATGTTGGACTTTGTCAAAAACCTTCGCTGCATCAATTGAGATGATCATGTGGTTTTAGATTTCAGTCTATTAATATAGTGTATTAAATTCATAGATTTTCGAATGTTGAACCATCCTTGCATCCTTGGGATGAATCCTACCTGGTCATGGTGTATGATCTTCTTGATGATTTCCTGTATTCTATTTGCTAGGATTTTATTGAGTATTTTTGCTTCTATGTTCATGCGGGAGATTGGACTGTAGTTCTTTTTAGCTGTGTCTTTCCCTAGGTTTGGAATCAGTATAATACTTGCCTCCGGAAATGATTTTGAGAGGACTGCTTCCTTTTCAATTTCATTGAAGAGTTTGAGGAGTTTAGGGATTATATCTTCTATAAATTTTTTGTAGATTTCAGCTGTGAATCCATCAGGACCTGGACTTTTCTTTGTTGGTAGGCTTCTTATTACATTTCATATTTTGTTGGCTGTTATTGGTTTATTGAGAATTGTTATATTTTCTTGGTTCAGTTTTGGTAATTTGTACCTTTCGAGGAATCTGTCCATTTCTTCTGTGTCTTCTATTCTGTTAGTATGAAGATTCGCAAAGTAACTATTGATAATCTTCTGAATTTCTGCTGGGTCTATGGTGATTTCACCCTTTTCATTCCTTATTGCATGTACTTGAATTTTTTCTTTCTTCTTTTTTCATTTGCTCTTCTTTTTCTAGTTGTCGGGGGTGCAAGATTAGGGTGCTAATTTGTTCCCATTCTGTTTTCCTAATGTGTGAGTTCATAGCTTTGATTTTCCCTCTGAGAACTGCTTTCATAGCATCCCATAAATTCTGGTAAGTTGTACTTGAATTTTCATTGAATTGTAGATATTGTTGAATTTCTTGTTTAATTGCTTCTGTGACCCTTTTGATTGCTAAGTAGGGTGTTGTTTAGTTTCCATGAATTCAGTGAGTTTTTCTGGTTACCTTTGTCATTTAGTTTCAGTTTCATTGCACTGTGGTCAGGTAATATGCATGAGATAATTTATATTTTCTTGCATATACTTACACATGACCTCTGGACTAGTATGTGGTCTGTTTTGGAAAATGACCAATGTGCAGCTGAAAAAAATGTGTATTCAGCTGTGGTTGGGTGGAAATCTCTGTATATGTCCACCATGTCCATTTGTTCCAAGCTCTGGTTCAGTTCTGTTATTTCTTTGCTAATTTTTGTCTGGTTGATATATCTTTTTGAGATAATAGGGTGTTAAGGTCTCCTGTTAAGATTGTGGTCTGAGATATTAGGTTTTTCATGTCCATTAAGATTTGTCTTACATAGCTGGGTGCTCCTGTGTTTGGTGCATTGATATTTATGAGTGTTACTTCTTGTTCTTGAATTTTTCCCCTAACTAATATGGAGTGGCCTTCTTTGTGTCATTTGATCCTTCTTGGTTTGAAGTTGAGAATATCTGAGAACAGAATTGCTACTCCTGCTTTTTTCTGAGGTGCTGGATCATGTAGTATTGTTTTCCATCCTTTGACTTTGAGCCTATGAATGTCCTTTTGAGTTAAGTGTGTTTCTTGCATATAGCAAATTGGTGGGTTTTGTTTCCCAATCTACCGTGCCAGTCTATTTCTCTTAATTGGAGAATTGAGCCCGTTTACATTGATAGTTATAATTGAAAAGTGTTGACTTATGTTTGTGACATTTACCTGGTGTTGTTTACTCCTTTGTATCCTGTGTTTAATTGTCTGTCCCGTTTAGTAGGTTCCTCCCATTCTCATTCATGGAGTTCTGGTCATTGTGGTCTCTCTCTAGAACATCTTTCAGCAGTCTGTGTAGGGATGGCTTTGTCATCATGAAATTCTTTAGTTTTTCTTTGTCATGGAAGTATTTCACTTCTCCATCAAACTTGAAAGAGAGTTTTGCAGGGTATAATAGTCTGGGCTGGAATTTGTTTTCATGCAGGACTTGAGAAAGTCTGCTCCATGCTCTCTTTGTCTTCATGGTTTGTGTAGAGAAGTAGGCTGTAATTCTGATGGGTTTTCCTTTGAATGTGAGCTCCTTCTTCTCTCTATCAGCTTTCAGTATATTATGTTTGTGTTGGATTTCTGGGATCTTGGCTATTATATGTTTTGGTGTGTTTTTACTTGAATTGAAGTTATTTGGTGTTCTGTATGCTTTGGTGACCTCAATGTTGGATTGTTTCCTCATATTTGGGAAGTTTTCTGTGATAACTTCTTTCCAAATTCTTTTTGTGTCATTTGTATTGACTCCTTCATTATCATTGATACCAATTTTTCTCACATTGTTCATCCTGGCGTCATCTTGCTGGTGACGGATTATTTTTTCCTGCATACTCGTTGTTTTTAAGAGATCCTTTCTCACCTTTTCACTAGCTGTGCCAGCATCTTCAAGATCTTTACTTTCACTCAAACGGTTTTATAGACTCGTGATTGATATTTTTAGTTCTTCTATATCTCTTTTACTCTGTTTCACGTGTTCTGTTTCTTTTCTGTATTGGTCATTCAATGAATCCATCGTATTTCTGATCTCATCAAGTTTTTTTTATCCATGTCTTCTTTAGAGGTAGTTATTAATTCTTTTTCTGCAGAGTTTCTTCCATGTTGGGTTTCTTCTGTGTATTTCCCAACTTGTTTCTGTATTTCAGATGCTATGATTTCAAAGAATTCTTTTTCTTCAAAGAATTCCTTTTTCATTTCAGAAATTATTTCTGCCTTGAGTTCCTCATGCCCTTTCTGCTGTTGTTTCTTTGCTTCAGACGCTGTTAATTCATACGTTTCAGCTGGAATAGTGCTCTCTGCACTTGTTCTGGGTGAGCATTGGTTTTCCCCCAGATGTTTCTGATTTTGATTCTTTATTTCAGATGCTATGTATTCAGATATTTCTTTTCTTATTTGAGGAATTACTTCTTGTCTGATTTCCTCTATACCTTTCTGCTGTTGTTCCTTTGCTTCTGTTTCTGTTAATTCATTCCTTCCATCTGAGCTAGTGTCCTCTGTACTTACTGGTGGACTCAAAGCCTTGAATTGAGTTTTTCTCCTTTTCCTTGTCATTTTGTGTAGCACTGACCTCTGCCCTTTGATGTAGAGCTCTGGTGCAGCTATAACCTTAGTGTGTTATGAGATTCAGGTGCCAGTCTATTAAGTTTGACATTATCCAGTTATGCCTGTCCTGGATCTAGCTGTTGTGTTCAGTTCCTTTTTGCTGCAGCTCCTGTTCCCATCTGTTGGTTCCCTGGTCAGGCAAGCAAGAACCAAACCGGGATGCAGTGCAAGTAGTGAAAATTACCACTATCTTGGCTGACTTTGGGGTGAGGAACCAGAAAGTTGCTGGAGTCGGCTCTAGTGTCTGAGGCAGGCCACTCTCTAGGTGGGCGGGCCTGAGCTTTCGTGGGTTTGCTGGGCTCCCAAAAGTATAATGGATGTTCTTATTCACCGGGTAGGCTGTGCTGGGTCAGCCAAGCTGTGATGGGTCCAGGGACACAGGCCGGAACCAGAGAACCCTGGGAAAGGTCCCTCCGGTGCAGTGGGCCTGGAGGCCTCACTCACAGGCTGAGCTGCACTGGGTCTCGGGCCATGGGCGTGGGACTGGGAATCTCTGGGAAATGTCCCTCTGGCGTCAAGTCATAAATTGGAATGCCTCCTGCCCTGTCTTTGTTGCCCAGGATTGCATTTGCTATTGTTTCTTTTCTTTTCTTTCTTTTGTTTTGTCACAACATGGCATTGAACTCAGGCCCTTGTGCTTGCCAGGGAAGAGTTTATTCTACTGAGCCATGTCCCTGGGCCCTATTCTAGGTTTTCTTGTTCCAAATAAACTTTAGGCAAGATTTCTCTAGATCTGTGCGGTATGTTGGTGCTATTTTGATATGGATTGCATTAAATCTGTGCAGCAACTTTGGGAGTATGGCCATCTTTACAATTTTGGCTCTTCCTATGCAGGAGCAGGGCATATCTTTTCATTTTACGAAATCCTCTAAGATCTCTTTATTCAAAGAACTATAATTTTCTTCAAAAAGATCTTTGATTCTTTAGTTAGATGAATTTCAAGGTATGTCATTTTCCATGGGCTATTATAAAAGGTATTTTTTTCTCTAATTTCCCTCTCAGAGTATTTTTTTTATCTGTGTAGAGGAATGCTATTGACTTTTGGGTGTTGAGTTTGTATCTGCTATGATATTGAATGTGTGTATCAATTCTAGTAGCTTCTTGGGGGATCTTTTTGGGTTTTCCAAGCAAAGTATCTTTTTTTTTGGTCTTTTTGAGACAGGGTATCACTATGCAAAGTATCGTGTCATTTGCAAACAATGATAGTTGAACTTTTTCTTTAATTATTCTTATTCCTTTTATTTCTCTCTCTTGTCTAATGGCTGTAGCTAATGGTAATGGTTCCAGAACTGTATTGAATAGGAGTGGTGATAGAGGACCTCTTTGTCTTGTACCAGATCTGAGAGTAAAAGATTTCAGTTTTTCACCATTCACAAATATGTTAGCCATTGGGTTGTCATAGATGGCTTTTGTTTGATTGAAGTAGGGCCCATGTATTCCAATTTTCTTTAGGACTTTGAACATGAATGAGTGTTGGACTTTGTCAAAAGTCTTTTCTGCATCAATTGAGATGATCATGTGGTTTTTGCATTTCACTCTGTGGATACAGTCTATTACATTTTTAGATTTGTGTATATTGAACCATCCTTTTATTTTTTTTTTTTTTTTGAGACAGGGTCTCACTATGCAGTTCAGGCTGGCCTTAAACTCACTTTATAGCTCAGGCTGGTCTCGAACTCACAACAATCCTCCTGCCTCAGCCTCCCGAGTGCTGGGATTACAGGCCTGCGCCACCACGCCCGGCTTTGCATGCCTGAGATGAAGCCTACCTGGTCATAGTGTATATTCTTCTTGATGATTTTCTATATTCTATTTGCTAGGATTTTATTGAGGATTTTTGCGTCTATGTTCATGAGGGAAATTAGCCTGTAGTTCTCTTTTATAGTTGTGTCTTTCATTAATTTTTGAACTGTTTTCAACATCTCAATGTAATTATTTCTGCTTTAATACTTACAAATTCTTTCTGTATTTGGACTTTAGGTTTGGTTTGCTGTTCCTTTTCTAGATGTTGGAGTTGTGAATCCATCAGGACTTGGAGTCTTCTTTATCAGTAGATTTTTTATTACAGTTTGTATTTCATTGACTGTTGTTGGTTTATTGAGAGTTGTTATATCTTCTTGATTCAGTTTTGGTAATTTGTACCTTTCTAGGAATCTGTCCATTTCTTCTCTGTCTTCTACTGTTTGAGGTAAAGGTTCTCAAAGTAGCTCTTGATAGTCTTCTGAATTTCCACTGGGTCTTTGGTGATTACATCCTTTTCATTCCTTATTGCTTGTATTTGAGTTTTTTTCTTTCCTCTTTTTCATGAGGTTAACTAGGGGCTTATCAGCTTCATTTAACCTTTCAAAGGACCAGCTTTCTGATTCGTTAATTCTTTGAACTGTTTTTTTAGTCTCAATTGAATTAATTTCTCCTGTAATTTTTATCATTTCTTCCCATCTTTGGGATTTTGATTTGGTTTGCTGTTCCTTTTCTAGATGTTGGAGCTGCAGCAGTATCATTTTTATTTGTTCCCATTCTGTTTCTCTAATGTGTGAGTTCACAACTATGAATTTCCCTTAAGAACTGCTTTCATCGCATCCAATAAATTATGATACATTGTACTTGAACTTTTATTGAATTGTAGATATTGTTGAATTTCTTGTTTAATTTCATCTATGACCCATTGGTGTTGAGCAAGGTGTTGTTCAATTTCCATGTATTTAGGGTTTTTTTCTGGTTACCTTTGTCATTTATTTCCAGTTTCACTGCACTGGGGTCAGATAACATGTATGGGATAATTTTGCATATACTTAAGCATAATCTATGGACTAGTATGTATTTTAATTTATAAAAGTGCCTATGTGCATCTGAATAGATGTTTATTCAGCTGTGGTTGGGTGGAACAGTCTGTTTATGTTCATTAAGTCCATTTGTTCCAAGCTCTGGTTCAGTTTTGCTACTTTTTTGCTAATTTTTTGTCTGATTGACCTATTGTTTGGGACAAGGGGGTGTTAAGGTCCCCTGTTAAGGTTGTGGTATTGGATATTGGATTTTTCATGTCCATTAAGACCTTTCTTATATAGTTTTTGGTGCATGCATCTTTATGAATGTCACCTCTTTCTGTTGAATTTTTTCTGTAAGCAGTATACAGTGGCCTTCTTTATTTTGTCTGTCATTCTTGGTTTGAAGTTGAGACTGCCTGAGAACAGTAATGCTTCCCCAGCTTTTTTCTGAGGTGCTGGGGCATGTAGTATTGTTTTCCATCCTTTGACTTTCAGCCTATGAATTTTTTTATGAGTTAAGTGTGTTTCTTGTATACAGCATATTGTTGAATTTTGTTTCCTAGTCCACTGTGACAGTCTATTTCTTTTAATTGAATTGAGTTATTTACATTCATGGTTATAATTGAGATGCATTGACTTATGATGGACATAGTCTTTACCTGTTGTTGTTTATTGCTTTTTCTCCTATGTTTAATTGTTTGCCCTATTTAGTGGTTTTCTTCCATTTTTTTTCATGGGATCATTCTTGTTCATGTTCTAGAGAGGAATCATTTCGGTCCCTGTCTAGAATATCTTTTTAGTAGTCTGTGTAGTATTGGGTTTGTCGTCATGAAATTCTTTAGTTGTTCTTTGTCATGAAAGTATTTCACGAGCCGGGTGTGGTGGTGCATGCCTGTAATCCCAGCACTAGGGAGGCTGAGGCAGGAGGATTGTTGTGAGTTTGAGACCAGCCTGAGCTACAAAGTGAGCTTAAGGCCAGCCTGAACTGCACAGTGAGACCCTGTCTCAAAAAAGACAAAAAAAAAAAAAAAAAAAAAAAAAAAAGTATTTCACTTCTCTATCAAACCTGAAGGAGAGGTTTGCAGGATATAGTAGTCTGGGTTGGAATTTGTTTTCATAGAGGACTTGAAGTACTGTGCTCCAGGTCTTCTTCACTGCATGGATTATGAAGAGAAATCTGCCTTTATTCTGATGGGTTTTCCTTCGAATGTGATCTGTTTCTTTTCTCTAGTGGCTTTCAGTATATTGTTCTTGTGCTGGATTTCTGGGACCTTGACTATTATATGTCTCTCTGTGTTTTTAACTGAGTTGATGTTCTTTAACATTCTGTATGCTTCAGTTAGTTAAATGTCAGATTGTTTCCCCATTTTGTGGAAGTTTTCTGCTATTACTTATGCCCATATTCTTTTTATAACAATTGTATTGACTCCTTTTTTTCCTCATTGATGCCTATTAGTCTCACGCTGTTTATCTTTGCATTGTCTTGCAGGTGATGAATTGTTTTTTCCTGCATCCTATTTGTTTTTGAGAGTTCTTTGCTTACTTTTTAGCTAGCTGTAATAGCGTATTCAAAATTGAAACTGTATCTTCCCTTTTACTCACACGGTTTTACAGGCTTGTGATTGAGGTTTTAAGCTTTGACTCTGGTTCATGCATCTATTTCTTTCCTATTGCTCATTGAAGGATTCCTTCATTTTTCTAATCTCCTATGTTTTTTTTTAAATCAGTGTCTTCTTGAGAAGCAGTTATTAATTCTTTCATTATAGTTATCCTTTATTTTTTTACTTCAGAGATTATTTCTCATCTAATTTCCTCTATATGTTTCTGCATTTGAGTCTTTCCTTCAGATGCTATTAATTCAGAGATTTTTTTTTTATTTCAGAGGTTATTTCTAATCTGAGTTCCTCTATACCTTTCTGCAGTTGTTTCTTTATTTCAGATGCTATTACTTTAGACATTTAAGCTGTGTGAGTCCCAATTTCTGTTGTGCTAGTGTCTTCTTCACTTGTTCTGGGAGGTCTTGTGGCCTGAGAATGAATTTTGCCTCTTAAATTGTTTTGTTTCTCATGACTCGGGTGAACTCCTTCCTCCCTCATGATCCCAGAGTGCTGCATACGTCTCTGGCAAATCAGAGATGCCTGGGCCAGGGAGACTGCTCAGCAGTGTAAGCATCTGCCTGGCAAGCGTGGGGATCTGGGTTTGATACCTGGTACCTCATGGTGTGCCCACTCTGGAACTGCAGGCATGCTTTGCCAGACTGAAACAGGGCGTGGTGGCACATGACTGTAATCCCAGTGCTAGAGTGGCTGAGACGGGAGGATGACTCCAAGTGTGGCTGTGTAGTGAGATTGTACCAAATAAATAATTAATTAATTAATTAAAAAATTAAAAATTCTGTGTTACCCATTTGAGGGCAAGACCCTTATCTTACTTACTTTCATAATAGTTTCTAGCTAAAGGCCACATTCTTTTTTTTTTTTTCCCTGTCTTTTGGTAGTGGGAATCAAGCTGAAGACCTAAGGCTTGCAAGTCAGGCACTGTGCTGTGAGGCAGGATCCTCAGCCTGTCCTTATTCTTTAGTTGCAAACATTACTTTCACCTATGGGCAGGATGGTGAGAAACACTTTCCAGATCTGAGGGACAGTCTCCAGGCCTTTCACCCTTCACACTGAATCCACCCAGGCCCATCTCATCCTTGGAGGTCTGGTGACTAATGCAGTGGCTGCTAGCTGGGCTCAAAAATTGAAGTCACACAGCAATTATGGCTCAGTACATGAGTACACTGTTTTATCTGCTCCCCCTTGACTACAGCCCCCTATCCTGTCTTCCTGTCTTTGGAACAAAAAAAGCTCTGGCTTCACATGGGCAACACAGCTGTCCAAGTGGCTGAAAACACAGAAGTCGATGAAGTCAGTGAAAGGATGAATCATGGCACAGCAGTGCCATTTATGCTCACTCCTTCCCTACCCTATCTCGTCTGGCCTGGGAATTGCTGCTTAGGAAGGAGCACTTTGCCATACTCTGAAGAGCCATGTGTAAGGAAGAGCCTTTGGAGGAGGAAGTACATCCTTAGGTGTTCGTTCCTGGTCTACCTAGTTGAATGGAATCAACAGACAGTGAGGCTCAAGGGTCACAGATAATTGGCTAGGTGACCTAGGTATGTCTAAATATTTTCTGCACAAGGCAGATATAACACACAACTGAAAATCCAGCTCCAGGCCATTCAGTTGTAGCTTGTAACAACATTTCTTGTGTCATCACATTGAGTGAACCTAAAGAGAGGGAAGTTTGTAGGAACCAGAGTTAATCTTATGCTCTGAAGCTTTTGTCCAAATTAATTCACGAGAAGGCATGCAAGTTAGTGTCCTCCCTGGGGGTGGCACTACCTCATCATCTGGGTTGAGGCTGTTTGTTTTCACCATGGTGAGTTTATCTGGATCAATGTTGGCCTGGATTTAAAATGTATGGGACAGCATCTTCAACAATAACAGTGTCAATATATGATTAATAAAAATGTATTTGCTTGCTGTGGCTTCTTTCTATTTTGAGTTTCTCCTGTCTTGAGGCTGCTGTCAATCATGATGTGGAATCAGTCTTTGTTCTCATGTTGACTGTATTTCCTGCTTCTTCATGCCCTTGGTCAACTTTCTGTAATTATAGCTCTTGTGTCCCCCTCTTTCAAAGTTCTCTTTTATCCTTTTTGCAGCAAGCTTCCTGGAGACTGTGCTTGTATTTGCAGGCTGAGGAGGAGAGAATTAGACAAGACTGAAGCAAGAGGAACAGCTGCTGGCCTGCCTGCTGCCAAGGCTTGGCAATAGGCTCCCGGAGAAGCAGTAGGCACCTGGTTCACACAGGACCCATGCAGCTGGTCCAGCTTTTGCCTGGCAGAGTGTGGCTTCCTTCATCACTGCAGTGATGGGCCTGTGATCTTGCTGCAGCCTGCTGAAATGGAGAGGAACACAGGGAAAGCAGGACACCTCAGGGGAGCAGGTGCGAGCCACATTTCACTAATGAACAATGGACACTTTGCGCACAGGAGGCTTTGATCTGAGCACTAAAAGCCCCTCTGTGGGATAGGCTGCTGGCCAAAGCAGGCAGCAGTGAGAAGAACTGGGAAGCATCCTTTATCCAGGAGAGTCGTTGCAAAAGCAGCTGTCAAGTAATACTTAGAGTCAAATACTCTCAACTTCTGAGATCTCTTTGGAAAAAATGCTGCATTAAAAGAGCAGATTAGTAATGCAGTTGTAGATTCTAATAACTCACAGATAAAGTCTACACCCCCATCTCTATCCATACTACCCCAGCACAACTAAATTAGATTATGTTCTTGTTTATCCCATAGTTAAATATGTCTGATAAATACAGGCAAGCAATGCTTTGCCTCATTAATCAATTCATGCTAAACTTGTACCATTTTGCCAAAGAATAAAATATTGCCTCTAAACTTGAAGTTCTCTTCTATGCATTGGTTTCAGTTTTGCCTTATGGGTTTATCTAGGATAATTCTACTTGAAGAAATGGACATCCATGTAAGAAACTTCCAGATATTTGAAGACCATTCTCAGTTCTTTCAGGAAATAGAGATGGATAATATTTTAATAAATTTATATGAATAAATTTATAAATAGCAGATAAGATATGTGACTATTGGTATGGTTAGATTTAAAATACCACCTAAGTCTCATATGTAGATTGCTTGGGCTTTTGGAAGGTGATTTGATCCTAGGAATTGCTGTATTCATTAGTAGATTTATTAATTTTTTTTGAATGGGGATTGAACTCAGGCCCTTGCACTTGCCAGGGCCTTATTCTACTGAGCCATCTCCATCGCCCCCAGTAGATTTGCTAATTAATGAGCTCAGAGCTGAGTGTGCTGTCAGGAGGTGGGACCAGGAGAAGGAGATTTGTCCCTGGAAGTCTTGACCTGAAAGTGTATATTTTTGTTTCTGGCTTCTCCTTTCTCTGTTTTCCTTCTGGGTTCTGTGGAGTAAGTCAGGCCTTTGCAAAAGGCAGTTTTTACTTGGGAGCCAACTGATAGTGGACTGAACCCTCTGGAACTGTTAGTTAAATTAAATCTCTTCTCCTTAAGGTGGTTGTAGTGGCTGATACATTGTATCAACTTGGCTGGATCTCCTGGCATTCCACACTTTGGGCTGTGAGGGCCCTTCCCCAGAGTAATTAAGCACAAAAAGGAGATATAAAGGGGATGAGGAAGGATTTGGCATTTCACTTCCTTGGAGGAACTTCAGTCTTTGCAGTTAGCTTGGATTTCATCTCTTGGCTTCCAGTGCAGACTCTTCAGCCTCCAGCTTGAATCCTTCAGCTTTCTGTTGCAGATTCTTCAGCCTTCCATTGCAGATCCAATGGTCAACCATTAGAGACTGTTAAGGACAGAACATTGCAGTGAGCTTAGATCCTGGGTACTGAATCCTTCAGTCTGTGGCATGAAGATGCTCTCAGCATACTACCTCATCTGATTCTGTGACTGGTACATCTTGTGTTATATCTTATATCTTTTCCTTGTATTATATTTGTTCCTTTAGTAAAACCCTGTCTAAAATAGTGGTGGTGTGGAACATTTTGTCCTAGTGACAAGAAAATAGCTTACACACTTATTTTAATATATTAAACAATGCCACTTCCAGAGTTACTGAAGAGACTTTGTGCAAATGCACTGTCTCCTCCCTTCAAATATCAGTAGGATTGCAGGGTTTTGTGTGTGTTGGCATAGCTCTTTGAAATTTTACTCTTCTTGTGCTGAGACAAAATACCTGATACCCAAACTTAGAGAAGGAAAGGGTGCTGTAGCTCACAGCTTGTAGAAGGTTCAGTTCATAGTTGGTGGTTCCAAAGTAGGCTGATATGGCAGAGGGGACCACGGAGGAGAGACAATTCGTGGCAGGGAGAAGGCAGCAAGCAAGAAAGCAGCAAAGGAGCAAAGGAGCAAACAGTGACAGCATTCCTCTTTCTGCCCTTTATAATTCTATCCAGGCTATGTGCCCATAAGGTAAGTAGCACTCGCACCCAGAACTATGCTAACCCAGTTAGTGACCTAATTTAGGAATCACACTCCCTTGATCCCAGCAACACACACTTAATCCCTGCATCACACACTGTAGATCCAGCCACCTTATAAAAGCCCAACCTATGACTGCACGCTAATATTGTGAATTATATTATCTTATTATATTTCTCACTGCTCAGGCAAAATACCGAAAGTTGAGGGTTCACTTAGCTCAGCATTTGCAGAGGTTTTAGTTAACAGTTGGCTGACTCTAAGGCAGTGCACTGTGGCAGAGGGGCATCTTAGAGGAGAAAAAGTTCATGGTGGGCAGAAGGGAGCAAGCAGCAAGTGACAAGCAACTACCCTCTTCCAGTCTCTTACATCCTATCCAGGCTACTCACCCCTAAGGCAAATAGCACTGACATCCAGGGTGAGTCAGCCTTCATCCTAGCATTGCACCATGAATCACTCTTAGCATCACATCCTTGATTCCAGCATCACACAGCCTAGCTCTTTCTATCTCCAAAGAGCTCCACCTGTGACCACATATGGCCTTGGGAAGATGTCCAGGTATTTGCCATAATATATGCCTATAAGTATAGGTACAGAATTTGGGGTTGTGAGAATAACAGAAATAACAAACTGTTACAGTGAGTACCTAGCACATAGTGGCTGATCAATAGCTGTGAGCTTTATAAATGAACATTGATGTGAAAACGCAAATACAAAAGCAAAGATAGCAGCCAAGAATTGGATGTATAGGCCAGGTCAGAGTGCTTCTGTGACAGAAATAACTTTGTTTTTTAAAGAGAGTACAAAACAGTATTTAAAGAGAAAAAATTACGAGTGATACAGAATTTCACTTAACAAAGTAATACGAATTTCATAGTATTTGTCATAATACATAGTGTTGTCTTCCAACTGGTTATTCATATTACCAAACATATGCATGCAAAATTGGAAGAAAATAAGAAAGAAATGTATAAGAAATTAAGAGGAGAAAAAGTACAAACAACTGAAAAAAGGAGACAAAACAGATGAAGTATTATTTGGACAACAGTACAGTTGTCCAAATCATCCTGCTTACATTTATAGAAGTATCTCCCTCCCCCCACTCCCTCTCCTGCAGGACAAACTTTAGAAGGGCGACAAATTCATATGGGGGAAGTAGTCTCCAATGGCTGTAGTTTGTCTTTCTAAACTGAAAGGGCATCCTGCAGAACACAAGGGAACTAAATAGGCCGTGTGAGCTTTGAGTAGTGACTGCAGCGTGAACCATGCAAGTGACATACTCACCTCCAAGTCTCTTTCATCATTTTTTGAGTGAAGGTTGTATTTTTATATGAAATATCTTATACACTCCAGGTTGAAAAAGTAGTGTTTTGTAGGTTAAAAAAGCAGTAGCTAAAGAATGAAGCAAGGACCTCAATTTTTCCAGTTGTCGTATTGTGTTCACCCAGTGCCACCAGCAATGAGGCTTTTGTTGTTGTTCTCCAGACAAAGAACTAAAACTCAAAGGAAAACCAAACTGGATTTATTTTTTGGGAGATGAGAGAGGGACAATAAATCCCTCCTTCTAGTGTTATGTTGCATTGTTTGATTACTGGGAGATGTTCTTATTATCCTGTTAACTACTGGGTGTGTTCACTTGAAAATACAATCTATGCCATTATTACATAGAGTTCTCATTATAATTTTAGAGAGTTAGATAAAAAAACTGGGCCTTGACCTTGTGCCCCAAGGATCAATAAAGTTGCTGTCATTTAGAGGCAATGCCAGAGTCAAAGGGCCCCATGTGCAAAGCCCACATCTAGTTCTTCACAGTTCAGCCTGGTCTCATTAGCTGCTACCTCTAGAGAGACAGGCACCCTGGCAGGCAGCGTTTGCCCTAATAACTGTTTGTTTTAATGTCCCCCAACTTGCATTTCACTTGTTGGGAAGGTTTCTTTTCTTTGTTCTGCCTCTTGCTTGAAGCATCATCAATACTTCTCTTGCACTTACGGTATAGACTCCCTCCTGGATGTAGCAATTTTGTGATGATTCTGCTTTTAGTTTTAAGTGAGAGCTATGGAGCACTTATGAAAGCAGACTGAAAAATATACTTGACTGTTCTGGTCTTGTCCCCAGTTCATTCCTTTGGAACAAAGTATTTTTCCCTTGTTCCACTCTTCTACACTTTTGTTCATGTGGTTAATTGTCCCTAGAAAAGTCTTCTAGATCTGCATATTTAAGCTTCCAAACATTCTTCAAATAATCCATATTCTTTTACCGACTCCATCTGAATTCCTGTAGCTGGAGAAACACTCTGTTCTTTGGCCTCTAATAGCTATTCTGTGACTTTCCCATAACTACCACTATCCTCTTCAGCCTGCTATCCTGGTAGATGCCCAGAGTGCTTGTTTCTGAGTGGATTTAAGCTGCAAGCATTTAAGAGGCAGGACTTTGCTTCCTTAATGTTAGTTTCTGAAAAAGAACTCTCCTAGAGGTCATACTCAAAGAGTTTTATTGATTAAAGACAAATACAGAGCAGAATAAAATTATGTATACTAATTTCCACTTTTCATCTTGAGTTTGAAAGTACACCAACACTGTCAGCTGTATAATGCAAAATAATTTGCCTCTGTTCTACAGAGAGGAAACATAAACCATCCAAATGACAAATATAGGGAAGTATGTTTGTAGGTATGTGCTTGTAATCAGAGGGGAGATAAGTTGAATTTTTGGCAAACTGATTAAAAGTAGTCTTGTAGTGTGTGTGTGTGTGTGTGTGTGTGTGTGTGTGTGGCCAATTATTTTATGTAAAGTATTTCATCTCCTGGGAATGGATGTCTTGGTGTTCTCCAAAACTTGAGAGATATATCAGCCCCGTAAGCTTGGCTTCAATGCAAGTTTCCTAGAGTTACAGTTCTGCCTCATAGGAGCTGAGTCATACCACTCTTCAGGCTTGTTAAAATTTCTGGCATTGGCACATGGACTGTGACTTTTTATTTTGGTCTCTACAGAGTACATAATCACATCAGCAGTGAACTTTCTCCAGCTTCTTTCCCTCCACATTCGCAATTCCAAAATACTTTTATAGCTCAAGGAAACAGTTCTACATTTCCAGAGTTAAATTTAATCATTATTTCTTAAACTTTCAATGAAATTCAGCTTCCCTCTTTGGGAAATAAGGGCTCTTTATGTAATAAAATGCCAGTAGTAAATTTAGATTTAAAGAAACAAGTTCAGAGAAGCCGCCCACTGCACATAATAGGGTTATTTACTATGAGAAAATTCAGAGAATTAAAGCACGGATCCTGCCCACAGGGAATTCAAAGCAGCAAAAATGACAGATACTAAAAATTAGGAACATAGTTCCAGGGTCAAAAATAGTATGATATAGTATTAAAGAAAATAAAAGTTGATGCCTTTGGTAATACCCCAGGAACATTATCACAATTAATGAGATGTGTTTAGAAAGCTTGGAGATACTTTGATGAGAGTGAAGCTATCTTGTGTTCAGTGAGGTATCTCTGGTGCTTATGCCACACACTTATTGTGTGGAACCAGTGAATTAATAGGGATTTAGACTACTGGTGGACACACTTTAAACTGTTAGTGTATACCAGGCGATCCACTAGTGCGACTTAGGTTTTCCCCTAAGGACAGACGTGCACCTACAAATCTCCTGGCGCTCCCTTACATTTATGATTGGGATGCTCCACATTTCCTGCTTGGGCCAGGTCACTCCTCGTGGCTGTGAGCTACTTCAAAGGTCTGTAGGAGCAGCTGCTGTAATTGTCATCACTTTCCAAGCAGCAAGAAGAGTCTGCTCGTAGTCATTCCCAATATGTACGACATGTTGCAAGGGAGGATTCTGCCACTTGGAAGTATTGAGTTATCACCATTAAGAAAATCCTTAGGGCATTTTCCTCCCTGTGACAATGCAACAGAAGGAAAAGACTTTGAGTGCTAAGTCTGTACCCTGTGGTCATGCAAAATGTCAAGTTGATTTCCAGATTCTCATATAAATTTAATTCAGATAAACTAAACAGCTTTTGGACTACCCACAGTACCAAGCCTAACCAATTTGTAGGTGTTTACAGACTGACACAAAACTGTGTACTGAAACAACTGATCCTTGCTGGGCCTCTTGGGCAACTGAAATCAGATCTAAGGAGTTGAGGGGTTAGTGGAATGTATTTGCTGCTGCCAACTTACTGAAGTGAGACAAAACAACTGCTTCGTATTTCTTTTGTCTATGTTGGTGATAGACAGTGTAGGTCTAGCCATTCACTCTGAATCTGATTTTAATCACAAGCAGTATGGAAAGGGTGGCATGGTAGGAAAACCCAGCTATGTGACCTCCACCAGTTACTTTCAAAGGTAGGCATCAATTTCGCCCTCTAGCATCTTAGTTCACCTCTCATCTTCCTGATCGAAAAAGCTACAGTGCTCTGGGATGCAATTATGTTATGGATACTATTGCAAGACGGCTTGGCATGCATTTGAGAGGCTTTTATTTTAAAAAAAAACAGTTAAGTCTGTGTGTAACAAAAAGTTGAGCTTGCAAGGCTTAGTGTTGATTTGTCAAAAGATTACAATTTAGCCTTGAAATAAATGCTTCTCAAAATAACAGCATTTGGGAAAGTTTGAGCCCTGTTTTATTTCTTTCACAGGAACTGAGAGGCCTTTCACATTCTGAAGGCGGGATTCTGAGTAATAGAAGAAACAAGAAGTCCCCAGTCCCCACAGCTCTGCCAGAGGACCCACTGGACTATTATTAGCATGGGATACAAAATAGAATTGGTAAACATTGGAGAAGTCTTGCCAAGCAGCGTCTCAAAGACATATGGTCTTTTGTGAGTGCCGTGATCATTATAAACAAGCTAGATACTCTAATTAAGAAGGCTTTATAAGACAACTTGTTCTATAACTTAGCATTGAGGTTCCAAAGAGAGGCCAAACTTTGGGGGTGGGGTAACCCTATGTCTCTAGCCAGACTGAGGCGCCCAGAGAGCTGCCATCTCCACTTCTATCACTAGAGGGCGGGCAACTACGTGGAATTACCCAGGGTCCCGTCTCCATCCCTGCAGCCAGCAGCCCGCTTCCTGCCACGCCAAGGTTCTCGCAGTAAATCCCCGCGCGGTGCTCTCCTCCAGCGAGTGGCCATGTCGGCAAGCGTGCACAACGCGTGCGCATCACCCCCTTCTTTTTAGTTTACATGGGTCTTGAGCACAATGTCTGAATCTTTCATCACAAGCTTATCTATTTTAGATTCTGTCAGTGAGTCTTTGAAAAGATTTTGTGGCATAGAACTGAGACCAGAAGAACTTTAATAATTCTTCCAACTCTCACATTCTATTGTTTTTTTTTTTTCCTGGAGTCTGTGCTTCACACATAAAGAACCCAGTATTAGTCATAAGACCACCTCTCCATTCCTGGCAGATGCCTATTGCAGAGTCCACGGTTGCTAAGACTGGCTGGTTTATACGCGTGCACAGCGTTCACTCTCTGGGAACACTCAGAGAGGCGGATTGGGCGTGGTAGTGAGCTCCTGAAATCCTAGTGCTCTGAGGCAGCCGAGGCTGGAGGATTGCAAGTTTGACCCTTGCCTGGGTAATTCAGTGACTTAGAAAGACTCTGTCTCAAGACAAGAACATTAAAAAAAAAAAAAAAAATGGCAGGGTACTGGCTGAGGATGTAGTCCAGTGTGAGACTCAGTGGGTTGGATCCAGAAGCTTTGATATTGCTCTAAGCTTATATTTCCTCACTTTCTCAGTATATTCTAACCTGTGAAACTCCAGAACAGTAGTGGTTAAACAGTTTGCTCTAAATTCTACTTTTTGGGCCGGCCAAATAGCTCAGCGGATCCAAATAGCTCAGTGGATTAAAGCGCCTGCAAGCAGTCACAGGGGTAAGGGGTTCAATCCCTGAGCCTGCTGTGGCAGCCCTGCCCCTGGGGCATGGTGAGACAGCAGCGAATGAGATTGGGCATGGTGGTGCGTGCCTATAATCCCAGCTCTTGGGAGGCTGTAAACAGGCAGATCACTACGAGTTCGAGTATGATCTAGCAGTGAGACCTTGAACACCCTGTGGGCCCTTCTCTAAAATACAAAACAAACAAACAAACAAACAAACAAAAAATGACTTCTTTCTTCCTCACTATAACCATCTTCCTCACCATATTTGTATATATCCCATATACCACACACACACACACACACACACACACACACACACACACACCACATACATGCCTGCAAACACACACATGTAGATTCTAACGGAAAAATATCTTTACCAAAATACTACACTGGACAATGTTTTCTTGTGGGAAAAGTCTTTCTTATTCTCCAAGACTCTCAAGCAATAAGAAGGAGTACAGTGAATTATAAAACAGAACTATGTCTGATTTGTTTCCGAGAGGGTTATTTATAGGGTTTTTCAAATACAATTTAAAAAAAATAGAGATTTAGAAATGCCCTGGAGATGTTAGAAATCACCCGACTTTCCTTCTCTTTACTTTTCAGAACTTTTGTAATGAAGGGAAAAGATGATGTGGACTAAAATGAGTGCGTTGGGACTGGGTTGCAGGCCTGGGGCGCTGAGTACACCCTGTCACACCCTGCAGGAGAAATGCCAGCGAGCTGTCCCCAGCATTTACAACTTGTCACCAGTTCCTGAGGCCGAACTGCATAAGTACTCAGACTCTGAAAAATATTCCTGAAGAAAATGAAATGGGACAGAAAGTATCTCCCGTAAAGAGAAAGATAGCAATAGTAGGCAAAGATGCCAAAAAAAAAAAAAAAAAAAAAAAAAAAAAAAAAAAAAAAAAAAAAAAAAAAAAAAAAAAAAAAAAAAAAAAAAAAAAAAAAAAAAAAAAAAAAAAAAAAAAAAAAAAAAAAAAAAAAAAAAAAAAAAAAAAAAAAAAAAAAAAAAAAAAAAAAAAAAAAAAAAAAAAAAAAAAAAAAAAAAAAAAAAAAAA
>PVKA01030891.1:0-26883 GCA_004027165.1 Ctenomys sociabilis
CTCAGAGAGTGGACCTGATAAAAGACACTAAGAAATGATCTGGAGCACATTGAACCAGGGACACAGGAGAATTTACATCATTCTGAGCCTCCTGGAAAGAAGTTGAAAAGATTCTGTATGCACTCAAAAGTCTGTTAAGAACATTGCATTCAATTTCATTTCATTTATTCTATTTCAATTCATTTATCGTATTTCATAAAATACAATTGCCCAATTATAGTAAAACTTTGCAATTGTTTAAAATAAGAAAATTAGTAATACACAGTAACATTTATATAAGTAGTTAAATTAAAATTTAACCATGTTTCTGGTCTTTAGATTGCTACATTTTAGCTTTATGGAGAAAAAAGTAACTGGTGAAGAAAAACAACTTCTCATTTTTAGGTATGTTGAACTAAACAAAGATTATTTTCTCTTTTCCTGAGTAATCTAGGATGCTGTTTTTCTACAATGCATGTTCTGTTTTTGTTTTGCTTTGTTTTGTTTTTTTACAAAGAACCATTTGTAGTTGGTAGACTAGATATGAACATATCTACATTATAAGTAAGGAAATTAACAATAAGATAATAAATTGACAAACCTGTGCACACTAAACATGTTGGGACACTTTATTATCTAATATTTTAATCAACATAGTACTGTATCAAGATCAATCTACTTTTACTTTTTCTCTTATGTTAATTCTGTTAATTTTCTCAAAATAAGTAAGCTTTTGGAAAGACAGCTGTAAACTAATGTTTAAATTACTAAAATAATATATACAGAGAATCATATGGAATAAAGTTATTTTATTCATTACAGTAAGGGCTAGCAAAAAATACTTTTCTCTGAATATATAAATACAACCAGTGTCTGGTGGAGATACATGAATGAACAAGATAAAACTCTGGCCTCCAGCTTTCCACTGCTTAGCTCAATGGTTCTCAACAGGCAATGATTTTTCTCTTTTGGGAATTTTATTTTCATTCGGGTGCTGGGATAGTGGGATGGTACCCTGCTTCTGGCATCTACTTTAGTAGAAGCCTGGGATGCTTTTAACCATCACACAATGAACACAATGGCCCTTTAACAACAAATTATCAAATCTAAGATATCAATGGGGTCAAAGTTGAAAAACTCTGGCTTACATCAAGATGACAAATAATTTCACAACAATGTAGACATTTTGTGTTTTGTTGTTTTGTTGTTTTGGTGTCTCATTGAGATATGTATTGGAGTTACATATCTCAATGAGACACCAAAACAACAAACAGGATTTCAATTGGGCAAAAGAGGTCCATGCCTGTGGGCTGTGTCTAACAGAACTGTTGTAAAGTAAGTCATCAGAGAAGTATGTTTATTAACATAGCAAGATCTAAATTAAGGACTAGTATTTCTCAAAAGTGCTTTACAGGTAATACTAGGATACATAAAGGGTTCCATTGGTATTATATAAACATACACACAGTGTTGCATTCCTTCATAGATGGGCTTGTGGGATTAAACTTACATAAGATCACAATATCAGATTTCCTTCAGAAGTATGACAGACACCCTAAGAGGAAGATATGGTATTCTGCATTTCATCTAGATCTATCTATATCTATATCTATATCTATATCTATATCTATATCTATATCTATATCCATAGCTATATCTATCTATAGCTGTATCTATATCTATATCTGTATCTAATCCATATCTATCTATATCTATATATGTCAAGATTTGTTTTGTATGGATCAAAGCTTTGAAACAATAAGCACTAGATAACAATAGACATTTAGAGCAGCTCATCAAGAGAAGTGTTGCATGGGTAGGCCAGATAGCTCAATGGATTAAAGTGCCTGCTTATGTTAACTCTGGAGCAGGGTGTTGCCTATTGGCCCTGGCCCATAATGCAGTGAGGCAGTGACTGAGACTGGACATGGTGGTGCGTGCCTTTCATCTCAGGGCTTGGGAGGCTGCAAAACAGGCAAGATCGCTACAAGTCCAATCTGTGTAGTGAGACCCTGCAAACCTGGTACTAAATACATAAAAAGATAAAATAACAAAGAAGTGTTTCGATCACATTTCTAATTTTAAGGTATAAATATTAACTGCCTAAATGGACAGGAAGCACAAGTGGGATAGGAATGAGAAATAATAGATGAGGGACTAGCTATCATAATCATGTGTGATTATATTTAATAAGAATTTTAATAGAGTCCTTTATTAGACCTGTATTTCAGAAGGTATTTTGGAAGGACTGAAATTCATAGCCTAACAAGACACCAGGGCTGTGTCATCCGGGTGAGAGTATTCTCCTTTGTGCCTCATTACTTGTCCTTATTTTCTTTGCTAATTTATTTTCTCCCGAGGGATTGTCCACTCATTAGTAAAATCATAGCATACAAGACATACACCTTAAGTCTGCACCAGGTTTTGGATTTCAACCTAGCATGGTCTCACAGCTAAGACTCTGTGCAGCACAATTCTTACATACTCAGCACTGGAATGAAGCCATTATCCCTAAGTAGGGCAAGTCGCCTTTATAAACTGCCACCTTGCATGTTTGCACAACAGTCTTCAGCTTCTGGGTCTCTGAATGGTGGAAAGTTTGGCAGCTCATGCATCACTTAGCTCCTTACTATATGAAGAGCTCCAAAGTTACTGAATAGTCCACACTGCACCATAAATTACAGGGTAGTTATTTCTTAGTTATTTAGCAGTTACAGTGCAATTAGTTCCACTTAATGTCAACTTTTGCCAATACATCTTCCATTAGCCTGAAAATTATAGCTTGGTTCTATAACAGCCGTAATGTGCAAGCAGTTTCCAGACTCCAGCTTGCATCTTGGAAGGGAACTCAGAGAGGAAATTGCTAGGAAAACCAAATTGATTTGTATGTGGATGTCTTATCCTTAGACCCAGTCAAGAAGTCATCTACTGACAACTTCCAAGCCCACTTTAGTACAGTCATTGAGGGAGAGGTTTGAAAGAATGTAATGCTCACAGCTGGAGATTGACTGTTGGAAGATAGGAATAAAATTGGCGTCACTGAAATTTCAGCATCTGAGAAGGTAAAATCCAAGTTGTGAAACTCTCTGGATATAGACAATTCTCAGAATAGTTCAGTTTCATTACCAGGTTCAGAGTTTTCCAAAGTACCATTTTAATTTTCAGCCCCCAGCTTCCTACACTGAAGACACAGGGGCATTGCACAAACTAGTCTTTTTGTTTGCATCTCAAATTTAGACAGTACATGCATTTTATACTTCTCACAGTGAAATTTAAAAAAAATATAGCTTAGCATTTCTGTGTTTCTCTCAAGAATGTGAGGTTTGGGCCAGACAGATAGCTCAGCATATTAAAGTGACTGCGTAGGCAGATGCTGGCATTGGGGTTTGAACCCTGAGGGAGCCCTGCTGGCCCCACCCCCAGGGAACATTGAGACAACAATTGAGATTGGGCATGGTGTCACACACACCTGTAATCCCAGCACTTGCGAGACTGAAAACAGGAGGATCACTAGGAGTCCGATCTGTACAGTGAAGCCCTACCAAAAAAAAAAAAAAGAATATGAGATATAAAGATTGAAACTCTACTGGAAAAATCCTTCAAGGCATTCTTGGGTCATTTATTAAGAACCCAATCAAAATACCTTTATACTAGGCACTTATTTCTATGAAGGTTAAAAATCCTGCCTAAGTCATTTCACTTTATAAGTTTGGTCTACCACCTATTGTACATTCATTTTTACAGACAAAAACACTAAGCCCAAAAGAAATAAAATTATTTACTCATGGAGTAGTATATAATCCCTGGTCCCTGAATTTAAAAAAATTATATTTATATAAAAATATTTATTAATATTTATTGAAAAACCTGTAAAGATGGCCAGAGATTGAGAAAGCAAAGTGATCCAGGGTACATTCGGGAAGTTCAGAAAGTTCCAAAGACCATAACACATTTGTCTACACTATAGTCATGTAGTCAAGCATGTAGTCAAGCAGTGTAATTTAAGCTGACTTAAGAGTGTTTTCCAAGAGGATCTCTGTTTTGAACAGTGACAGAGTTGGCATGAGCGCACATTGTTTCAAACATAGGAGTTAGCAAGAGCTTAAATGATTCTGCTCTGCTGTCCTTTGTTTATGTATCTTTTAGAATGCATGTCATCTTGCTTGGAATCACAGACCCCCGCTTACACTTCCTGCCTTTCACTTATCTCAAGGGCAAAGGCTTGAACTTCTGTATCTCCCTTATTCTTTACCCACCATAATGAGCATCTGGGGAAGTAGCATACAAGAGAACAAAAGATCTATGTGACTATAAGCATGTTTACCTTTTCTATGTCATACCTTCTACACTGAAAAAAAAAATGGATATAATAACCGAGAGTTGCTTTCAAAGAAGTTTCATTAAGGCTAAAGGATCCATCATGTTGACGGCATGAAACAATATCTGGTATATAAAGCATTTGGAATGAATGGCTAAATCATCATTTATAGTACTGCAATTTGATAGTAATAATTGTTGACTCCATGAAGAATGAAATTTTATATATATGTATATATATATATATATATATATATATATATATATATATGTGTGTGTGTGTGTGTGTGTGTGTGTGTGTGTGTGTGTGTCTTCCTCTGGACATGGTATATCAGAGTGGTGATGTGCTAATCAGATTCAACTGGCACACTTGTAATAAGGTATGTTGATTCACCTCCTTGAAACACATCGCAGACTGTCAGAAAGGACAGATTCACAATTGTAGTGACCCTGTAACCTCCATTATTTTAGTGTTTCCAAACACAGCTTATATGATCAATATATCTTTTATTACTCCACTTTCTTTATCTTTATATCTCAACATGTCCACCTCAGTAGCTTACTGGCAATGACTTTTTGACAGTCATTAGTAATCTGTTGAGTAAATGAAAATTAAATATAAACTAAAATTCATGTTGTAAGTGACAGAAAACAAGCAATTACTCAACCAATACTCATGAGACTCTGCCCTTGGAGAGTAACATTATACGCACTGTGCTTATCTGGTGCTTTCAAACATTGTGTTAAAATGAAACATGATCATAGTAGTTCTGATTTCAATTACATGCAATATCAAATATTTCTTATTTCATATAGATTAAAAGGGTTGTGGTCATCAGTGGGTATGGGTGAAAATGAAAAAGATGTGATAGTTAATGTGTACAGAGTCAGTTCGCAAGGTAAAAGAGCTTTTGCTATTTGTTTCATAGTAACATGAACATAATTAACATTGCTTAAATGTACCCTTAAAATTGGTCAAGACAATAACGTTTATTGACTATTCACTTTATCACAGTGAATAATGCAAAACAGAAGTATGATCTATTAATATGTTTGATGCAGACATTTAAATTCTAATGGGTAGGAAAGAAATCCTCTTTGTAATTTTCACTGTCTCAACCCACAGATTGCTTTTCATCACAGAGACAATTGTTACTAATTCTATATTTCTTATCAGAGAAAGTTCTAAGTACAGATGTATTTTTTTCTCATTTTATTTTATTTAAATGGAAGGTGTATATGTCAAGTTTGTACCAGAGAAAGAAGCACACTATATATGCATAGATATGGTTTTATGATGCAATATTGGTTTATGTAGTTGTGGGACCCAGCGAAGTAAAATCAAAACCTTTATGGAAGGAAAAGCTCACAGGCATCTGGGACCTCACAAGCACAGCTGAGAACTGCTAGTCCACAGTTGGTGAGCCAGGAAAAAAACTCAGAGAACAGCAGTTCCATACTGGGTGGCTTGGTGAAGACCATTCAAGTGATTCAATTAGAACAATCCTGAGTAATTTCCCAAATGACTGACAAAAAGGCAGCCAATTAGTAATCTCAATCATGTCTGTGAAGTTGATTCACTCTGGCACCTCTGTTGGTGCTTACCGAATAAGTGTGAGAAAGAATGAGTATGGTACATAAATCACCACAACATTCTAATTTTTGCCTCCAAGAAGATGAAGAAAGATTATGCATTTTTTATGCCCAAGGGGGTATTGTTTCCCTTTTCTTAATTACCACCTATTATATTTTGTGTCTAGTTGTCCCTCCAAGGCCTCTGAATCACAGTTTTGATTTATTATTACCCGTGTGGATGCTGCCCACCATGGGGCAGGGACTCTGCATTACAATATGGGTAGTGCAGAGAGGCTTTCTAACTGACTTAGCTACTGCCCCTCCTTTCGGGCTTTCTCCTCTTTGCTGCTACCACGAACAGCTTCTCTGTGCCTTATGCCACTCTGCCTTGGAGCCAGCTGAGCATAACCTAAAACCTCCACTAACTGTGAGATAAATAAACCTTTCCTTCCTTAATTTGGGGTATTGGTTATTTTGTCCAAGCAATGAGAAAAAGTAACTGAGACAGAATTTGATACCAGAGCAGTGGGATCCTTGCTGTGATAAAACGTGACAATGTGGATTATAAGCCTTTTGGAAAGGAGAGCTCAGAGTACCAAAATGCTAATAGAAATCCTGCCTATAAATACCAGGCTGAGGAAATTTCTTCTGGGAAGGAGAACAGCTTTGGTTGTTGGACTCCAGATGGTGTGTGTTATGGTTTGGCAGACAGTTTGTCTGTATTTTCCTCATGCCCAGAGACTTTACCTGAGACTGAGATTAAGCATGGTGGACTGATTAATCAAAAGAAATTTCAAGTTGAGTCAGCTGCATGGCTATTGTTGGGGCTTTTAGTCTGTTTATTTTGACAATCAAGAGCAAAGCACCCAGTAGGATGGTTTAAAATATTCTAAGTTTTGGCAGAAAAGAAGTTCCAATAATGCTGTAGAATGAAAGATAGAATTGAGATCTCCATTGCTAGAAAGTAACCAGAGAATGAAAATGATGGCTTGTGGGCATCACAGGAAGTGGAAGGTTTCCACCTTTTGCAGCCTCATAACTGCAATAGTGAAAGGACTTTGTTTTCAGGAAAAAGCTGCAGAGCACAAGGTTCCAAAGAGTCACGAGCATAGAGAATTTATTCCTTGGAATTAGGGTCAGAATGCTCAACCATCCTGGCACTCGTCCCCTACAGCCAAGAGAGAAGAAATCCTGTCTACTGCTTCAGCTCACAACAGACCTTGGCATCATATGCATGGTGTTGGTCTCAGGTGCATGAAGAGTATAGGAGTTCTAAAGTAAAAAAAAGGTTTTCACATAGATTTCAGAAGGCCTGGAAAGCTGGGCGGTGTGCCCCTGAGAGAGCACTGTGCAAAACTGTGATTCAAAACCTTATTCAGTAGAAATGCCAGAAATTTGGAAAAGCCAGAAATGTGTATCATCTGAGGAAAGCTGCAAAAGTCCAAAACCAGTTCCAAAAAGAGGCCACGGAAGTTGCAACCACTAGGACAGCCATAGAGGTAGAGACACATGGAGCTCACAATTTGCTACAGATTGCTTCAGATATTCCACATGGAACTATGGGACTTAATGTTGAGTCTTCTGGATTTTGGACTTGCTTTGGTCCCACTGCTTGGTATCCTGCTGTGTGAACCTTTTCAAATGATAATTTTATCTTATGCCAATGAACGTTAGAAGTGTTGAACATTTCATTTGTACTAGGGTTCACACATAAGAGTTTGTCTTAGATCTTGGAGGAGACTTGGGACTTAGACTTTACAGCAATGATAAAATTGTTAAGACTCTGCAATTCTTAAAGATAGACTAAATCTCCTTTTGCATAAGGTGTCCATCGGTATAATATTGTGGTTTGTATCTAATTAGTTGTCCCCCCCAGTGGCTCATATGATCGTGGGGTGCCTTCTGGAGTTTGTGATTGATTACCGTGCTATTGGGTGCTGCACAGGACCTGGAGCAGGTAATCTACAATACAGTGTGTTGTATTGTAGAGGGGAGAGAGGGTAGCTAGCTTCTTGAGCTGAAGCCCCTCCCTTTGCTCTCTGTGTTCTTTCCTGCCACTATGAATGGCTGCTCTGTGCCTTGTGACACCATTCCTTGGAGCCAGCTGAGTATGTATTGAAATCTACAGCAACTGTGAGCTAAATAAACCTTTTTTTCCCTAATATTTGGCCTTGGTTATTTTGTCCCAGCAATGAGAGAAAAGTAACTAAGACACCATCATATTCTCCAAGCAGAAATAATGTCCCTAAATAGCTTTCCAAATTCTGCATTTTATGTCCATATTAGTCAGCTTTACTCTCACTGCAACACATACCCAGACCTGTATTTTAAAGGAGGAAAAGTTTGTTTTGGCTACAGTCAACTGACTCAAGGAAGAAATGGCATGGTGAAAGGTCTTGGAGGGAAAAGCAGTCATGGTGACAGGGAAGCAGGGGAAAAGAGTTTCAATCTCTGAACTTGGGACATTTAGGGGACAACTTAGATCTAGGCCACAGCATATACCTTGAACTTAACTTTTTCATTTGAGAGAGGAGCACAAAGAACAAGCCTTGTACGTTAGCTAATACCTGATGACCCTGTGGACCACCACAAAGAGTGGTGTAAGAGAAGTCAGACAGAAGAGGAGGCCTTCCCTGCAACATGTTATTTAGATCTTCTGTAAAATTTTTCATGCAAACTCACATATCAATTTCTTGAATTTCTAAAGCCGCCTGTTTCACAGTTGCATTCTTTAAGTTACATTCTATAAGGCAATCTTACTGGGGAGCATGTCATAATTAAAGAAGAGGTTACAGAGTTAAGGATGAGTGCAGCTCAAGTGGGTCACATAAGAGTTAGGAAAGGTTTTGACCCTAGAAAGTGGAAGGTACAACAAACAAGTGACATAAAGAAGGAAATAGTTAGATATAAGTTTGTGGTTTTCACTTTTATTTTAAGACTTAAAACCTGGATCTTTCCTTAATTTTACCACATTACTTTTTCAGTATGAACTCAAGGCCCAGCTAATGATATGACCTCTGCACACTGAGACACAGGCAAAGACTGTGGAAGACCTAAGCAGTGTCTGTGCACTTTCAGAAGGAGGAGGTACTGGTTCAGATATTTTGAGTTTATAGATGTGAAGCTGCTTGAAAACCCAAGCAACAGAATGAGAATTCAATAATGTCTACATTAAAATGAATCCATCCTGGCTTCTGTGCACAGGCTTATCTTTTTGGGTTTCAAACAATTCTTTCCCTTTATGAGTAACAAGTTTCATATAACTCACTAAAGGAAGAAACAGTTTGTCAGTTTCAAGCAAGTAGATAGAGCTACACAGGGAAGGTGAGGAGGAAGAAGCATAGAGGGAAGATGGAGGAGGTGCAAGACCAAGAGAGAGGAGGCTTTGCGGGATGGAATCCTGGGTGCCACTGGGCTACAAGTTCAGTGGCTAACGGGACAAAGCTGATGTGTAGATAAGAGCAGGATTTAGTGGGAAAGGAAGCAAAACAAGGGAAAGAGTGAGATGATGAGAATATACAGGGAAAGAGGAGGCACAAAAATGACATGCACTGACCCATCAGCAGATTTCTGCTGGGTAGCTCTTTTTGGGTCCATGGCTCCAAGAGGGAAGATTTCCATAAAGGTTAGGATTCAGTCAACTCATTCATTTTCCCCCAGCCCTGTCTCTGGACCCTTACATGCCTTGGCACTGTCTCACCCCTAATGACATGGCAATGAACAAGTTACAACTCCTGTTTCAAGTGGTGGGCACACAGGGATGTCAAGAAAAGGCAGATATAAACCAATGTGGCATGAGATATGACAGCAGGCATCCTGATATCTTTCTGAGAGAACAAAGGGTGGGGACATAGCTCCAAAAGAGAGAGTTGAGAAAGAATCTGGGGGGGGAAATAGAAAATTAGTAACATTAATGCTTTGGTACTGATGTTTATGTAGATGGTGGAAATAATTACTATACTGGATAGTGTTTTCACATTTCAGGGATGAAATCCTGGGTGCCACTGGGCTACAAGTCCCGTGCCATGAATGTTAATTTTCAGGCACTTTGTTTAATCTTACCTATCATAATCTCTTTTACACAAGTGTGATCAATGGAGCAGTTTTGTGTAATATATTTTATTGACCCATTTTTTAAAATGTGAATATTTCATACTTAGGCTTAGACAATTTCCTAACTGCAAATAATATGAACCCAGCCATGTGCTTACCTCCAAGTGTGTGGTCTTTCTATTGTTCTCTGTTACTGAAGGGAGGGGAACCCAAACAGAATGCTGAAGAGAAAGCAATAGTGCAGCTCAAATATGGGAGAAATGATAGAATCAATGAAGGACATGAGTAGGCTAAGTTGCAGGAGGCGAGGCCTATAGATCAGAGGAAAGGAAGGCCACAAAAGGAGAGAAACTAAAGGGAAATGTAACACATTGAGAAGCAAAATGGGGCTCATAAGATGGATGGTTCATACCTAAGGAGCAAAAGCATGCATCAGGGAGCAGAATAGATATGAATGGAATGCACCTGGGTGCACAAGGAAGCTGCATGTGGAATGAAGGTCTCAGCATCTTATATGGAAGAAACTGACAGAAAGGGATGGGGAGCAGGTGCAGGAGAAACACTCAAACATTTGAGTCTTGGACTCAAATGGAATTCATTCAAGTCCTTGACCGACCTTATAAATCTGGCTCCCTTGGGCAAATAACTTGGATTTCTCTGGTTCTGAATCCTTCGGAGAAATCAAAGTTACCTTTGTCCCAGGGAGTTGTCGGGAGAGAGGCAATACACAAGCTGAGGTGGTGCCTGGGCATTACTGGTATTTTTTGCCCTGGCTGCCATCAAAGCTTTGAACAAAGACTGCTGCTCTTCTACAGAAGAGCTGTGGGAAGGAACTATGTAACACTAAGGAAAGAACAGAAAAGAATATGGCTTTGGGAAGGGGGGAAGCAGGTGAGAAAGTAGTGAGACTAACCACTGCATCCCAACTATGAGAACTAGAGCAAATATTGAATACCAACCAACTCATTTCACTCTTGCGGAAACTGACATTCAACAAAATAAATGTCTCGATGTAGATTGCACAGAAATTTGATAGAAAAGCATCATCCTACACAAGGCTTTTGCCTGATGTGCCCTCTATCACCCCATCTGTGAGGAGGAGGGGAAGAGGAGACACAGGGACTGGAGGCACCTGGGTAATTAAAATAATGTTAAGGCCTAGCGTTGTTTTTCTGCAGTTCCCTATGGCAAGAGCTGTTGCCTGCAAGCTCATCTTGTTCTGAGAGCTCAGGTTGCGCAGAGACTGGATTTAAGCAGGTGCTGCTATTTTTGTCCTGCTCCCTGTATATTTTCAGCCACAGGATGCTGTGGGAAGGACTTGTGAAGTGGTAAAGCTGCAGCTCCTTCACTCCTTCTTTCCCCCTTAATCTCTCCTTCTGCAAACTATGCCTTCAACCTCTGCATATCCATACAGATAAGAGAAGCCCCTACCCCACTGGCCATAGTCTCAGGCTGGGACAGTCTGCTGTCTGTTTTCAGAATCACCCCAGCTCCTCAGGAGTCAGAAAGGAGATGATGCTACATGGCCTTCCTGTGAAAAGCCCCAGAGGTCCCTTAAACTGGCACTAATTAGCTTCCTGGGTACAGAGTAGGTTCAATGTGTTTCCTGATTAAACAAATGAATGGATGAAGGAATGAATGCATATCGGAGCTCTGTCTCTCACTCTGGAAGTAGAAACACTCAAGGACAATGACAAAAGATTTTGTCTATGGCTTTCAACAAGTGAATGTCAGGGGTTTTAATTAGAATCAGGATTTGTGAGGTCTCTCCGAGGGCAGGACTATGGTTTAAAAAATATCAATGGCAGCAATGCCACAAAAACTATGAAGGTAATCTTTAATTTAAATTCTCCAGACTCAACACATGTTAGTAAGTTCAGATGTAGATCAAAATTACCTGGGTATGAGAAGCCTCCAGAGATAGGAAACTGCATGGGATCATGGGGTCCTTGAATCGATCAACAGAGGCTCATGATTATGGGGTAGGAGCCGCAGGGTTGTAGTGGGAGCTGTAGACTGCACTGCCCAAGCAAGCCTCCTGTAGGAAAATAAACTCTGTGAAATTAACAAGTTTAAGTTTTTAGAGAGCCACGGAAAATATCCAAGAGAGAAAACAATGAAGTAAGGAGATGAAAGGAGACCAAAATGAGAGAATCAAGAAATTACACCAACGAATGGTCAGTGGGAGGAGCAGCCTGTGCGCTGGGCAACGGAGAGAAGAAAATATGGGAGAAGAAATGAAACAGGTCTAAAGCACTGAGTGTCAGAAGTAATATATGAAGAGGACTTTTACCCTCAATAAGGTAAAAAGGAGATGTGGTCAGTGAACTAGTCGGCTCCGCTGCAACAAAAGAAGACAGGCAGGCGAGTCCTCCTGAACTGTCTTTGAACTTGAGTAGTTGCTCATGGTGAGAGGGGATGAAATATGAGGGCTAGCAGGAGGTATCCTCTTGAACGTGAGCCAGGATGGAAGAAAAGCAACAGGTAATTACAGAAAAGCTTCCTTTATGTGTGTTTCCCTAAAGTAACCGTGCAAGAATTCAATCCATACCTGAGAGGGCAGCATATCGCTGCATCAGAGGAGGCATGATCAGCGGTGGAACAAACAGTAGCAGGCCACATGCTCTGCTGGCCACCGTGTTTGCAGAAAAGTCACTTCTGCTTGAAGGCCTCTGTTCGCTCCTCTCCAACCCAACAGCAACACTTCATATGATTTCTATGGTACCTCTGTACGTACAATGTATGTCTTCATATGTTAAATGCACATATGAAAAGACAGAGACCCTGAAACAAACAGGTGGGCATCTCTGAGAAGGAACTGCTTAGAAATGTTTGTATAATCACTTGGTCATCCCAGGCTGAGGTCCTTGATGGTGAAGCACCACAGCATGCAGAAGACCCTGAGTGTGTTTACATCTTGCCGGCAAGCCCCGCCCCCTGCCCCATCCGTGCAGGAGCAGATTGGCTTCTTGAGCCAAGCTCGGGTGAAATGGACTGCACATGATGGGCTCCGCACTTGGCCACAAGCCACCGGAAGGTTAATCACCGTCACCTTTCGTCGTGTGAACTTCGTGGCTCAGGTTGCTTTCCCGTTTCTTTATAAGCTCTTTGTGCAAGTGCCTTTCCTCACAAAGAGCATTTCTAAAGGTTGAATACAGTGATTAGTGACACATACACATTTAATCTTCTCCAGTCTTTCCTTGTCTGTGATTCCCTTCCATGCTTTTAGTCCAAAGAGCTTTATGCCTGTATCAAGGAAATGTTTTCATCTATCTTCTTGCTATTTTTTCTCTCTTATAAATCCTTAAATGCAGTGAAAGTGAATTTAGTAAGAGGCTAGATGAACGGCTCCAGAAAATGAATGCTCTTCATCTGAGGAAGAGTCTCTATATAGACAGAAGCAAACGACATCTTCCACTCCTGTCAATGTGATTATTAAGCATTTATAGAGCTTTCCCTCTTTCAATATAACAGCTACAAGCAGTTTAATTAGTTGGTTTTCACTCCAGAGTCGTAAAGATAGATGATTCAATTTATCTGACCTTAGATTAAAAGCACATTTGAACCCAGGCACTCTCGTGGAGAAATGGGAGGGGCCAGCTTCCAAGCAAGTGCCCCAGTAAACCTTTCAAGTTTATAGCTTTGAAACTGTGTTACCTGGTGCAGTTCTTTCCGTGACTACTGGGTCAATAGCAAGTCTGTACACCCTGGCCCCACTGTAGCATGCATTGTACACGATAGTGAAGCAGTACACTCCCTGAGGGGAGCAAATCTTGAGTCTCACAAAGAGAAAAATAAATAATTGTTCTTGTTCATTGCATGGCTTTACATATTGTACAAAAACATATTTATTATATTTATGATATTAAGATTTCATGGAGGGACAAAAATATGGAATTTCTCTTTGGGAAAGATGCAAATATTCCAACAGTGAAACCTTGCAACAGATAATCAGGGATGCCATGTGTAATGTATTCCCCTGTGTTCTAATCATGACATGCTAAGATACCTGTGAGGAAATTCTGAGTCTGTGTTTTCATTTAATAAGGAGACCCAGGATAAGGGGTGATTGATATAATACAAATGAAATATAAATATTACAGTAGTACTATGCCTGTATAAGTTGCTATTGCTAGTAATTTCTTAATGTAAATGAGCACAATTGTTGGGAAAACTAGCCAAAAGCTAATAGCATAAATCAATAATCATTTATTTCAGCCGGGCATGGTGGCACATGCCTGTAATCCCAGCACTCGGGAGGCTGAGGCAGGAGGATTGTTGTGAGTTCGAGACTAGCCTGAGCTACAAAGTGAGCTTAAGGCCAGCCTGAACTGCATAGTGAGACCCTGTCTCAAAAAGACAAAAAAAAAAAAAAAAAATCATTTATTTAACAGGAAATCCTGTTGGTCAGAAAATCAAGCTGTGATCAGCTGAGTAGTCCTGGGACAGCTTAGGCTGTACATAGGCAATCACTGCAGGTCATTTAGGTAGCTCTGGCCCAGGGGACTAGCTGGCTGTTGAATATGCTGGTGGGGACATTTAGGACAGGGGCATGTTGTCTCCTACAGGTCAGCTATTTTCTTTTTATCAGGTAATATCAGGGTTCCAAAAAAGGACAGCAGAAGTTCTGGGGTTAGAAGCAACACACTCATTGCAACCACATTGTATTTGTCCAAAGCACACCCCAAGGCCAACATTGTATCAAGCCACACAAAAATGAATTCTACCTCTTTGTCGGAGAGGCTATGAAATCACACTGCAAAAGAAATGGATACAAGGAGGCGGGCAGTTTCAGCCTTCTGATACACCATCTTCCCATTATACTAGAACAGGAATAATGGTTACAGATTTGCCTACACTGTGAATGAAAGCACACCTTCCAAACTGGGAACTGTGATATGGATATTAATTATTACCATTCCTTGGATTTGATTCTCAAAGTTTTGCCTTAAGTGTAACAACCAAAGAGCTGACCCAACCCTCCTTCCATAAATATGAAATAGTGGCAAAACAAGCACCGCCTGAGTAATTCCATAAGAACTAAGAGATCCAGTTCTTTTCCAAACCTCATGTCAAACACTCCCTCTGTGAGGGAGACGGTCTAACACAGGTGCTAACTAGCCATTTATCTGAACTTCTACTCAAGCATTAAGCCAGGGTGTCAGGAGGCTGAGCACTTGGACACCATTATCTCCACTTTGTGCAAAATTGCCTGCCCAGATATATGATTTAATGTCACACCCTCTGCCTTTATGGAGGACCAGGATGTGATCACCTAAAAGAAGTATTTCTGCATCTTTTGTAGAGCTCTGGTGATAGATTTAAAAAAATGTACCTGAGGATATTTTGCTTTAAATATTGGTTTGCTTGCTTGGGTTAAGGTCCAGAAAGAACTTTCTGAATAGATAAATTTGTATGTTTTCTAATATTGTATGATTTAAAATCTCTCTCATTACAGTTTAGCTGCCAGAAAATAAACTAATTGTCCCTGTACTATAATCTTCTCAACTGAAGTGCCTGAAAGTTCCAATTCCATCTGCTCTTTTTTCAAATATCTTTTTAAAGAACCTTATATGTTATTTCTCCTGCTTGTTTTAACTGCCAAGTCACCTTAAGCCATTTCAGAAAAAGTCAAAGGACATATTTTAAAAATCACTTTTTTTTAAAGTGAAATAATGTCCTGGGGAGATGCTTGCGTAATTATAAGTTTTGATTTGAAAGATTAGCCCTTCAGTTCCTATTTTCATCACCATACTTACCAAGACTGTGTTTATCTGGCTCCACATGGAGGGGGTCTGGGGTTTAGCTCTTAGGTCCTAATAATTTTACATTCCTGAACTGTGGTTATCTGCATTGTAGAGTCTTTCTTCTCAGCTAAGCTTTTCTCCTGTAACAACAGAAATCTTTTTTACTCATGGGAATGTTATGTTTACTAAAATTACTAATTATATTTAATGATACATAATTTAGATGAAGAGTTAGAGCACTGTGAAGCTTACGTAGATTTAAATTGATTTTCCCTTCAGGTGGATCCCAACTTCTAAAGTGAATTCCTTTTTTTGTTCTCACTACTTAGCAACTGTACTTGGGGTGCTCTAGGTTTGAAATCATATTTGACAGCATAAAGAAAATAAAGAAGAAGAAATCCTCATGATTCTTTCTCCCAAACATCATAACAAATTAAGTAAGGGTCAAAGGCAGAAACTGTCGTCCTGTGTCTGCTGTTGTTTCTTGTGAGCTTGAAACTCAGGGGCCAACAAAATATTTATGAAGTGATCAAAGAAGTATTGGTTCTTCATCTTTACTCCTGCTGGGGAGCTTGCTGGCAGTCAAGTGACCGCAGTACCCAAACCATTTAACAATATCATATAAATAAAATTGTATGTTTCAAAGTTGGTTGCAAAACCCAAATAAGACAATGGTTATCAATGACACAGTAAACAGTGAAGGATTATGGAAATGGACAATAAAGAGAGGATTTTACTTTTTTGGCTTCTTCTTCCCATTCATCTCCAGTATTATCTTTGTCCTCATTACTCCTAATAGTAGTTCAGTAACAGATTCCTAGTGTTGGCCTTTGTAGCTATTTATGGACTTTTGATCCAAATATTCTGAAAATTATATGACTAGCAATCCTTCCCACGATTTTCTTTATCCATTTCAACTCCATCTTTGACTAGTTCAGGGAAAGCTAAAATGCTAAAAAAGCAACACACACTGTCACATTGTTTGTATTGCCTTCAACTCTACAGCCATACCTAGTTCGTTATGACTTTTCACTGAAGGAATCATGAGAATTTCTCTGCCTTTATTCCTTTCATGTTATCAACTTCCTCCTATTGTGGGTACTATGGATGGAAGACAGATGGGGATAAGCACATCCACACACAGAGAGACCCACACACAAAACGACAATCAAAAACATCGAAGCCCTGCAGTGTTACCTAACAATAACAAGTGAATGTGAATGCAGCTGTGAGACAGAAGGAGCGGTAACAACTATAATATGAGAATGATAATAATGAATTTTTATGTATTAAAAAAATTAAAATAGAAAATAGAGGACAAGGTTACAGTGGGAGAATTTAGGAAGATTTCAGGGGATATATGCCTGAGAGCATAGGATAAGCCCTGCACACATTTAGTCCTCCTCCTAGATCTCAACCTTGGATAAACTGTAGCTCTTTGAACTTCTATTTCTTTCATATTTAACCTCAAATTCAATATAACATGGTTGTGAAATGTATTAAGATCTACAATGCCATGACTTTGTTCATAAATCTGCAAAAACAACACTATGTATCTTTGTGGCTTGCTTAAAGAGAAAAAAATTGGATGCAAATATAGTTGTGGTACTACAAAGATAATTCTGCAAATTAATTGTTCTGTTATTTTTTCACTAGTACATGTTTGTGGTATGTAATGTTTACATTCCTCAAGGAGAGTTGGGTGCCTACACACAACACATATTGTTTTCTCATTCCCCTTTCCTCCACTTCCTCCATCTCTTAACCCAATTCCCATTTGTGAAACTTCTATCTCTCTTATTTTTATTGTGATACATTATATATCTCTCCAGCATCTGAAGGCTTCGATAGCTGCCTGTGCTTATCAGACATAACAGGGCCTGTTGAGAGGCACAGGGCAGAAAGAAGGAGCTGACTTTGAGCTACCCTGACAGTGTTAGTTTGAAAAATGCATTTCAATAAAAACACCACCAGTTTGGTCTTTAGTCACAGCATTCACCCTTTGAAATTAAAAATAACCAAATAACATAGAAGGATTGCGGAAGATGCTTATTTATCAAAAGGAAGAGCAGACTTCCATTAAAAAGTGGAAACTGAACACATATCACATCACACTGAAAAATGCTTCTATATTTTGCTAACAGTAACCCATAGGCAGCTCTTCTGAGGCAGGAAACTTGATTATTTTTTAACATTTTATCATCAGCCTGACTGATGCCGGATTCCCAATATTTGTGGAAATGAACTGAATCCCTCTTATCTGCTTTTTAAGTGAAAGCCTATTTGAAAAATAAGGCCACTGTGTTTATGTGACGCAGGGGATGAAGGGCGAGACTTAGTAAGGGGAACAGATCCTTAATCCTGTGCAGTTCTTTATCTTGGATTTTTTTTCTCTCAAATGCCTTTGCAGAGTTTTGTGTAGCTATCAAGTTGCAAAAAAATGTACTGTGAAATCTTTAACAAATAATCATTTCACACTACACAGTTCATCAAGAAAGCTGTAATGGAGAGTAGTGTAGTAAATTAAATATGAAATATAGTTGGAAGTAACAGACTTCCAGGCATCAACTACCTGTCGCATTACATTCAAGGCAGATAGGTGTAATATTTGTTGAATAAACAGCTACCTACTATTGACAAGGAGAGAACGTGGAAGAATGTCATTTTGATTTTGAAAGAAGTGAAAAAAAAATCTGTTTTCCCCTTCATTAATAATGCATCAGTATTGTGGTCATTTTCAATAAAATAGATACTTATGAAAAGAAAGATTACTTCGAAGTATAGCAGACCACTATTTATGTAGGTCAAAATAGAAATAGTTTTGCTTATGTGGTTTAATCTTAAACTATATATAGCCATGCATTGGCTCATGATGGGGACACACTCAGAGAAATGCAGTGTTGCACAATTTTGTTTTGTGGTGCCTGACTGTGTATGAAACAAGGCTAGGAGCTGGACAATTTTAAAGATGGATACAAGCTTTACTATACTAACTCATTTTATTCTATTTTATGCCACTGAGAATGTAAGACATCAAAAAATAATGAAATGGAAAAATACAAGTGATTAAAATCTGAGAATTTTTAAATTCTATATAGAAATTAAAGATCAGACAAACCAGATTATGCAGAACTGATGCTCTTTCTAATTATTAAAAATGATACAAAATCTGACTGAATATTCTTGAAGCAAAAGTAAGGAAGAAGCCAAAAGAACCTATGATTTGGACCTAAGTTAAATGCCTTTTAAAAAGCCAAGATTTGTGTCATCTAAGTCTAAGTGATGCACACAAAAGAGGGATAATGTGAATTAACAAATATTTTAGACTGGAAAGTAAAATTGTTTGAATGCTAGAGGGTCTCCAAATGATATAAAGGAAATATTATAGCTCCCAACCTGCTAGTTGTAAGATACACTGAGTTCCTGTTCCCAAAGTCCAAGAAAAAGTTCTAAGGAACAACATAGGTTACCAGGAAATATTTATTGAGGGAAAAATGCCTCCTGCTTAAGAGAGATAAAGGAACCTGAAAAGTGGGGACTGTAGACCCATTCCTTAAAGAATATTACTGTGGTTTGTGTCTAGTTTTCCCCCCAAAGCCTCACGTAAATCATAGGACAGTCACTGCTTGAGGAGCAGCCCGTGGCTTGTGGCTCGAGGGGTAAGGCCAGAGAACCAGGCAGGATTTGAGGTGCAGGCCCAGAGAGGCACAACGTGTTAAACTGACAGCATTGATTTTCCCATGCTCCCTGCCCAGGCCTAGTGGCCTCTCTTGGAGGCATGGAGCAGATCTTCCTGGACACAGTGGCTCCCCAGCCTCTCTTTCAGACCCTGTAGTGCAGGACAGCAGTATTTTGAGGTCTTGTTATGTACTCTAGGCTGCTTGAAACTATGAAACTTTCAGTAACTGTGAGCTAAATAAATCTTTCGTTCCCTATGAGAGAAGAGTAACTAAGGCAGAATTTGGCACCAGAGAAGTAGGGTTGTTGCTATGGCTAAACCTGACCATGTGGATTATAAACTTATGAAAATGGCTTATGGGAAGAGATAGGAAAGGTTTGGAGATGTCACCTACATGAGAAGCACTAGAACAGCTTAAGATGTTCTGTAGGAAAGATTCTGGTCAGAGCTCAGACCAGAAGACTGATACAAATGCTGGCTGCTTTTAAAGACTAGGCTGGGGAGGTTTCTGCTGAGAAGAAGGATTGTGTTGGTTGTTGGACTCCATAACACTTGGGTTTTCACTTGGCAGAAAGTTTGTCTGAATTTTGCTTGTGTCCAGAGATTTTGACTGAGAATGAGATGAAACATGGAGGACTGATTAATCTTTCAAAGAGAATCTCAAAACAGTCAAATATTGTGGCAGTTGCATAGTTATTTTGGGGGCACTTAGTCAGATTTTTGTTGAGAATGAAGAGCAAAGAATTCAGCAGAATGATTTAAAATGTGAGTCTGGCCAGAAGGGAAGCTCTAGGAAGGTTGCGGATCACAAAGATAGAGCTGAGATTTCCATTGCCCAAGAGAAACAGGAGAGTAGGAAAGCTGTCCTGAGGGCACCATAGCAAGTGACAGGTTCTCACCCTTTGCATCCTCAGAATCACAAGGGTGAGCGACTGCTTTGAGGAGAAAGATGCAGAGCCCCATGTTCCAGAATGAAGGAGACAGGCACGCCAGATTACAGAATGGCACCAGCACAGAGAATTTATTCCTCAGAATCAGGGTCAGAGTGCTCAGCAATCCAGGCATTTGACCCTTACAGCCAAGAGAGAAGAAAGCCTGGCTAGTGCTCCAGCTGCAGCAGACCTTGGCATCATCCACATGGTATTGCTTTTAGCCACATGCAGGATGCAGGAATTCTGCAGTTAGGAAGGATTCCACCTACATTTTAGAAGAAAACCTGGGAGGCCAGGCAGTGTGCCCCTGAAAGGGCAGTGTGTGAAGCTGTGAGTGAGAAGCCTATTCAGTGGAAACACCAGAAGTTTGGAAAGGCCAGGAAAATGGATCATCTAAGGAAAACTGCATAGAGGGAGCAGAGCTGGCCTAAGAGAGAAGCTATGGGAACTACCACCACCAAGAGTGCTATAGGGGCAGAGATATGTGGAGTTCAAGATTTGCCACAGGTTGCTTTGGATGTTCCACAACATGCAGGATTTAATGTTTGCCCTGCTGGATTTTGGACTTGTTTTGGTCCCAATAGTTTGTATATCCCTGTGTATACCTTTTGGAATGGCAATGTATATCTTGTGCCTTTGAATGTTGGATATATTTAACTTTTCATTTGTACAGAGCTTCACAGGTGGGAGCTTTCCTTGGATCACAGAAGGGACTTGGGACTTGGACTTTTCAGCAATGCTGAAGCTGTTGGGATTTTGGCAACTCTTAGAGATAGACTGAAATGCCTTTTTTACAAAAGAATGTGCATGAGTCTTTGGGGATCCAGGGACAGAATATTATAGTTTCTACATACTTGTCCCCTGAGTCTCATTTAAATCATGGGAAGGTCACTACTTGAACAGCATGTGGCTCATGGCTCCAGAGGCAGGGCCAGAGGACCAGAGCAGTGTTTGAAGTGCAGGGCCAGAGAGGCACGAACCATTACACTGACAATATGCGCCTCCTTACACACCTGCCCTGCAGGACTGGTGGCCTTGCTTGGAGGTATAGGGCAGATTTTCCTGAACACAGCAGCACCCCAGCCTCTCTTCCAGATCCTGTCAGGTGGAATGGCAGTATTCCAAGGTCTTGTTATGTAATTCAGGTTGATTTAAACTATGAAACCTGCAATAACTATGAGCTAAATAAACCTTTCCATCCCTAAGCTTGAGTGTCGGACATTTGTCCCAGCAATGATAGAAGAGTAACTAAGACAATATCAGCCATTATTATTTATCCTGCATGGAAAAATGGGGGAAGGATGGAGGTACTGTCATTCCATCTTTAATTATATTATGGTTGCCTATAATAAAATGATCTAGTAGAGTTTCATTTTCAATGTTTTGGCTGTAGTTTTCTTTGTTTCTTTCATTGTTAAATTTTAATTTTGTAATGAGTATCTAATAGGAAGATGTTGAAAAAGATACCATAGAGAAAATGACTTTTGCCAGGGAGATGGCTCAGCGGAATAAGTGCTTCCCTGGCAAGCGCAAGGGCCTGAGTTCAATTCCGGGTTCTGCCAAATAAATAAATAAATAAATAAATAAATAAATAAATAAATAAATAAATAAATAAATCTCATCATTTCAAGCCGGGCATGGTGGCGCATGCCTGTAATCCCAGCACTCGGGAGGCTGAGGCAGGAGGATTGTTGTGAGTTCGAGACCAACCTGAGCTACAAAGTGAGCTTAAGGCCAGCCTGAACTGCATAGTGAGACCCTGTCTCAAAAAGACAAAAAAAAAAAAATGACTTTTGGGTTACATTGTTATCATCATAAGGAAAGCCTGCAAGACCAAAAGAATAACTACAAACAAGAAATTTAGAGGAATGGCTCACAAATTTAATCCTCCCTCTTCTGAGAGGATTGGAGAGGAAAGACCAGAACAGGCCCACAATATACAGAAGTCAGCTGAATATTGTGCATTTCTGAAAAAAAAACTGTAGGATAATCATATTAATACATATAGTATTTAATATATTATATGTAAGAATCTGTCTTAAAATGTCACATATTAATTCGTTAACTTAACACAGTATCTTGAGCTAAGAAATATCATTGCATATTTTACTGATGATAAAATAAAAGCATAAAGTAATTACTACTGGTCAAGCTTCCCTGCTAGAATGGACCAACAGTCAATTTCAGAGTTAAACATTTAAAAGCCACATCACCAATGGCTTTGCCATTTTGTCTTTTACATGTACCACTTTGCATGTCAATAGATAGTTATAAAATTCATACAGCAATTAAGCAAGCAATAGCCTCCACCTGCAATGCACATGAATGTAGGCAGCAAATAATGTATTTTATGAATTAGAAAAAGAGATACACTATGCACAGTGTCCTGAGGCAACAGGCTCAGTGCTATGGACATGACTCAGGAGTTGTGCAATGTAGGAAACAGAAAAGGTTCTGAAGCAAATGGACAAGGAGTTGGAATACCTGTAATTTACAACCAAGGAAGCCCCCAGGGTATCTTACTAATCCCTTTTACCCTTAACGATCTCAAAAAGCAGCAATTGTAGTTTCTGTTTTGCTAGGTTTGCTTATGTATCAAACGAGATAATGAATGAAAAATATTTTTATTGTATTGTTTGGCAGATGGTAGCTCATAGCAAAGGTAGTTCATACCCTAGTGATAACAGTGTTGGTTATATTGTACAGCCATAAACTCATCTCCCCGACCCATACAAGGATTAAAGACCCCTGAAGTCCTACCTAAAACTACAAGAAGAGGGAGTGGAAAGCATCCACTTTGATTTAAATCAAAAGGGCATCAGCCACATATTTACCAGTAGTCCAACAGTGAATCTTCATTCACTCTTTTAGCACAACTGCTCTTCATTGGTTGAGAGGAAACAATTTTTTAAAAAGGGGTAACCAATGTTAGCAATTCAGTTTTTTTATTTTAATTTATTTATTTGTATTTTAACTTAAAGAGTGAAAAATAGAAGCAAAACCAAACAGAATAAAGACAACAAATGACAGCAGTTCAGTTTTCTCAGTGCTGCTGATCCATAGGCACTAACGATATGCAGAAAAAGTTGGAAGAGTTTTAACAAATCCAACTTCTCCTCACAGAACAGTGGACATGAGAACTAAGGATCGGAAAAAAGCAAGCTGTTCACACTTCCAGCCTCTGTTACTGACAGACTTGTTCAGTGGTCTCACGCATAGGTGGTTTATGGTGTCTAAATGAGAGAAATATTCATTCATTAATAATAAGTAGAGGTGTCCTGTCCCATAGGTACTAGAAAGGAAAAGATGAATATGTGTGTATATACATGTATATATATATATATATATATATATATATATATATATATATATATATATATGTGTGTGTGTGTGTGTGTGTGTGTGTGTGTGTGTGTCTGTGTGTGTGTGTAGTGTGTTTCTCCACACATAGGAAAAGGATGTATCTCTGAAGTAGACATGGGAAATAACAGAAAGCCATGGTACAGTCACTTAAGTTTTAGAACAATAGAATTCACTAGTTTTCGAAGGATCAGGGTGAAGGACCATCTAACCTTGTGTCGCATAAAAAATAAGCAGGAAAATCTTCTGGAAACACTTGATCACAGAACAAAAAGTAAAGGATATAATTAAGAAGAAAAGAAAGGAGCACTGTTTCTACAAATAGGGTCCTCAAAGCTATGAAATCAATCATCTCTGCTTAAAATGTGTAGAACTCACATCAATAGTGCAGAAGTAAGAGCTCAAAGCAAAGTAAATCCAGACATGGGAATAAAATATCTTCTGCCTGCCTGCCAGTACTCTACTTGAATAGGACTGTCATTAACTCCCTCTTCTGATCTGCATGAAGAACCCTTGGAGCAGACAAGTTGACGATCCTTCCCTCTGACACAGGAGGAATGAGAACCGGAATCCAAAACCCAGCCTTCTGGCTCCAGATCCTGCACCGCCTTAACTCCTTTAATTACCATCCACATGCTTTTTCAAAATCAAACTCACCCTAAAGTCAGTCTTCCTTAAATAGAAACATAGCTTCAGAGAAAAGCATGCAAGAAATTCATTTTGGCAAATGAAACTAAAATGCATGAATTTAAGTTTATTTTCTCTTACAGAGTCAGAATTTATTTGATAATTTAACTGCATGCTAATTCATAAAATGATGAGAAAATGAGGCAGGTCTTGATTTTTAACAGTAATTTTTCTGACAAAATTGTATGATCAAATGAAATGAAATCTTTCACTTCACATTTAACTTTCACACCATGATTAGGAGGAAAGGTAATTTTTGTAAAAATATTTGAGAGATTCATCATTTTTCCCTGAGGCTTCTCTTAATCCTTTGATATTCAAATATTTCTCTTTTGAAGCTTCTAATCATCTTCCATGTTGATTTTCTCTTTTTTCCATTGTTAATTAATCTAGCTCATCCAAATTCTCATTTGCCAAAGGCTTTGAATGCGATTCTTGCAATCCTTGATATCACTTACACCAACTTCCCGAAATTATGCAGCTTTCAAAGGACTACAATTTCAATTTGCAGGTAATATGCATTGTATTTTCATTATGATGTGAGTGCTCAAAATATTTTGTAAAGTCAGTGACAGGCTAAACAGCAACAACACAGTATTATTTTGACAAGATGGGAGGAAATGAGGTAGACACGTTGACAAACTAATTTTACAACAATATTTCATTCAATATTTTCATGTAATCAAGACACTTATGCTGCCATAATTTTGGGAACTCAAGTAATGAACACTCTTAGAACAAGAGTCTACAGATGTACAAGTGCCTTTAAATTCCCAGGGTCTCAGACCTGAAGAAGGAAGGCATAGGAGACATACATGCTCCATTTGAGAGGAGCAACAAGTTGGGGGAAAGTGGAGAAAGGTGTATACGAGGAGCATATTTGATATGTGAGTCTAGTACACGTTATATAACCCCTGTTATGATGCCACATCAGGTTTCTGTGTAATGAAGACTCTTTTAAGTGCTTGGTGGCTCAACACATGTGGTGAATTGAGCTGTGTGCATGCACAAGCTTGGAAAAGCTTGGAGTTTCCATTGCTTAAGTGAATAAAGGACTTCTAAAATCAAATGATTACCTTTCTCTTTAATCTGTAGTATTCTGTAAGAACTAAAGAGCAGAAATCTTCCTGATAAAAAGTACATCAATATCAGTGACACTGACTAGTTAGCTTGAAGTTTAATATCTACTGAGAGTCCAGTTAATCCATAAAGAGAAAAAATAGGGCCTCAAATAGTATCAGTGGTGATGCTTTCTCTTGTATTTTGCCCAAGGCCTTCCTGCAAAGCTGACTTGTATGCAAATAGCTGGCCATCTTCTGTGTGCCAGATGCAGAGCATGTGTCTGAGGACAGAAGAAATTCATATCCTGAGCTTACAGAATATTGTTCCAGAATTTATTATGACTCAGAAGCATCTGAGGGTCAAGAAAGAAAGACAAAAAAAGGTTTTCAATGCACTGTTCATTTAATTTACATCTTAGACTTGAAATCTATAAACCTTTCTGTTCACAGCCTATTACTTATCTATACCCACATTCACATTTTATTATTGAAGTTGTTATTCTGTACAAGTCATATTCACAAATTAGCTTGAGTGTCCATGCATAAAAATATACACATACTAATATGTGCACTCCAGATACTAGTTTCTATATAGGTTGTCTATGCCATGCAATATGTTAGGCAATTGTGTCCCTGATGTCTATTATTACTAGTATTCAATACAGGAAGATATTTTATTCCTATTCTGTAATTTGGAAAAAAGTGGGGTTAAACAGAATTAGGAAATATGTTTAAAGCCGCACACCTAACCAAATTATCAAATAAATCATGACTTTAAAAGTAAATTTAGGGCCAACCAGATAGCTCAGCAGATTGAAGTGCCAGTGTAGGTAGATGCAGGGACCAGGGATCAATCCCCAGCATGCTGTGCAAGCCTATCCCCACATTTAATGTGGGGATACTGAGACAGTGACTAAGACTGGGCCTAGTAGCATGCACCTGTAATCCTAGTGCTAGGGAGGCTGAAAACAGGTGGATCACTATGAGTCCAATCTGTGTAGAGAGTTCCTGTAGACCCTGTACTAGACATATATATATATATATATATATATATATATATATATATATATATATATATATATATATATATATATATATATATATATATGTAAGTTTAAGCCAGATCTTTTTAACTACAAAGATTATTATCTAAGGTTTTATCCTTGTTACGAATCATATGAAAATATACATATGTGAAAGTGTATATGCATATGTGTACAAATTTTAAATAAATGCATGTATATTAGAAACTTGAAATGTATACAGTAGTAATTACTATAATAGGAAAATATGTAATGTTTGCTGTTATGTGTTCAGTGAAGTCATTGTAGATTCCTAGAATTGGAAGGGACATCCCGTGGTCTTAAGTTACCCTGCATTTGCATGGGATAATAATCAGTAAGGCTGATCCCAAGCACCTGCTTCAATTCTGCAATGCTATGTTCATTAATTATTTCTTGGTGTCAGTTACTGCTCCTCAGATTAAATTATCT
>PVKA01030892.1:0-26846 GCA_004027165.1 Ctenomys sociabilis
AAAAAAAAAAAAAAAAAAAAAAAAAAAAAAAAAAAAAAAATAGTGTACTGTTCCCCTGGCATACTTGGATCTATTTTTCGTTGTTCATGAAGAATTTGTGAAAACAAAAGCAAATACAGATAGATAGATATAGATATAGATGATATAGATATATAGATGATATAGATATAGATAGATATATTTTCTTGATCTGGCTGTAATTTTAGCAGAAGCCACCACCACAGGATAGGAAATGCACTCAGATGTCTTTTTCAGAGTAGGCCAAAATCTGGCTGTTATGGTTTGTGTCTAGTTGTCCCCCCAAAGCCTCATATAGTCATGGGGTGGGGACTTCTAAAGTTTGTGATTAACTCATGATCTACTGGGATTATGTGTGATCCAAGGCCAGATTATGGGTCTTAGTACTGCTGGGATTATCGGTGTGGGTACTATATCCCACCCCAGGTGGAGTGCCTAAATGTAATATAAGAAAGAAATAGACTTTCTGTAGCAATTGCTCTTTGCTGTTGTTGCTGTGCGGATGTCATGAACTGCTGCTCTCTGCTATGTGCCCCTCTGCCTTGGAGCCAGCTGAATATGGACTGAAACCTCCAGTAATGTGAGCTAAATAAACCTTTCTTTCCTTCATTTTGGGTGTTGGGTATTTGTCCCAGCAACAAGAGAAGAGTAACTAAGACAGAATTTGGTACTGGGAGTGGGGCCGTTACTGTGGCTAAACCTGACCATGTGGATTACAAGTTTTTAGGAAAGGCTTATGGGAAGAAATAGGAAAAGTTTGGAAAGGTTGTCTACTTATGAAGAGCTGGAACAGCTTCGGCTGTTCCGTATGGGAGATTCTAGTCAGAGCCCAGACCAGAAGACTGTCACAAAGCCGGCCTGTAAAGACCAGGCTGGGGAGGTTTCTGCTAAGAAGGACTGCACTGTTTGTTGGACTCCAGATGCTTTGTGCTATGGTTTGGCCTAAAGACTATGTGAATTTTGTGCATGTCCAGAGACTTTGCCTGAGACTAAGTTTAAGCATGGCAGACTCATTAACCTTTCAAAAGATATTTCAAAGCTGCCAAATATTGGGGCAGTCGCATGGCTGTTAATGGGGGCTTTTAGCCAGATTTATGTGGAGAATGAAGAGCAAGGAGCCTGGCAGAATGGTCCAAAATGTTGTGAGTGTGACCAGAAAGGAAGCATCAAGAAATCTGTGGACTGCAAAGATGGAGCTGAGAGGATCTCCATTGTGGAGAAGGAACAAGAGCATGGAAAGGATGGCCTGAGGGCATCACAGGAGGTGGCAGGTCTCCACCCTTTGCAGCCTCAGAACTGCAAAAGTCAGGGACTCTGCCCTGAGAAGAAAGCTGCAGAGCCCCATGTTCCAGAATAGTGGCAGTGGCCACACCACATTCCAGAATGGCGCTGGCAGGGTGAATGTGTTCTTGGGAATCAGGGTCAGAGTGCTCATTGATTCAGGCACTCAACCCCTAAAAGCAAAAGAAAGGAAAACCCGGCTCCTACTCTAGCTGGCAGCAGACCTCAGCACCATCCACATGGTAATGATTTTAGGTGCATGCAGAATGCAGGAGTTCTGAGGTTAAGAAGGCTTCCACCTCAATTTCAGAAGGCCTGGAAGACCAAGCAGTGTGCCCCTGAGAGGGCTTTGTGTGAAGCTGTGAGAGAGAAGGAGCTCACAACTAAGAGTTTGCCTTGGATCTTGGAGGAGACTTGGGACTTGACTTTTCAGCCATGCTGAAACTGTTGGGACTTAAGTAACTCTTAAAAGATGGACTAAAATGTCTTTTGCACAAAAAGATGTGAATGAGACTTTGGGGGTCCAGGAGTAGAATGTTATGGTTTGTGTCTAGTTGTCCCCCCAAAGCCTCATAGTCATGGGGTCCTCATATAGTCATGGGGTGGGGACTTCTAGAGTTTGTGATTAACTCATGATCTACTGGGATTATATGTGATCCAAGGCTGGGATTATGGGTCTTAATACTGCTGGGATTATGGGTGTGGGTACTATATCCCACCTTGGGCAGAGTGCCTGGATGTAATATAAGAAAGAGACAGACTTTCTGTAGCAATTGCTTTTTGTTGTTGTTGCTTTGCAGATACTATGAACTGCTGCTCTCTGCCATGTGCCCCTCTGCCTTGGAGCCAGCTGAATATGGACTGAAACCTCCAGTAACTGAGAAGTAAATAAAGCTTTCCTTCCTTTATTTTGGGTGTTGTGTATTTGTCCCAGCAATGAAAGAACAGTAACTAAGACACTGGTGGTCAGTGCAACATTGATCCCTTACCAGCGGTCAGCAACACCAGAGGAGTCCCAGCAGAGAATCACTACCATGGAGTTTTGACTCAGGTAATATCCAATTCCTTAATAGTGTTAGCTAATAGTGTTAGCTATTTTTGCTGTAGGAATCCAGTTGTATTGTATGTTTCATTTCTTTAAAAATGTTTTGCTTTTGTAGACTCCAAAAAAATGACTCCAGAAAAGAAAGCAACTCAGAAAACAATGGCAGATCATCCCAAGAGACTTGGAAAGAGTCATTTGGAGAGATTGACTGCAATTGGAAAGCATTATGGATTCTGTGTAATGAAAGTGTCATGTGTCACACATCAAGTGTTAGACAGGGCTTTGACACGAACCACAAAAGTATTGCTGACTTAGTGAAACTGAAAGAAAAAAGTTTCTTAAGGAGAAATTAAGAACATATCATTCCCCATATCTTAGTATTTGCAACTATTTTTCTAAAACAAATCATCTGACAGCTGCCAGCTTCTAAACCGCACTATGCATAGCACAGCACAGTGAGCCCCTCTCTAATGGGGATTTTACCAAATGCCCATGTTGTCTGGAATTAATTCCCTCTTTCCTGATTTCCCAAAGAAGGACAAAATTATGCAACACAGCTCTGAGATGCCAATTGGCAGAAATACTGTTAAAGGTAAGTCCTGTGCATGGCAAATGATGTTGTTGCCGGCAGCCCACTTCTGACCTACCAAAGGCAGCCTGTGACTCAACATGCTTCAATGAAAGCTCGGATATAGATAATCATGCACATCCAGCAGTAATTTTGTGTTACGCTGTTGGTGACATCATGAGAAAGGAGCTGGTGAAATCCGTATCTTTGCCTAGAAGGACACAAGGAATAGACACCTACAATGCTGTGTTGGGAGATTCTTGTCATGAGACATGAGACCAGAAAAAAAAGGGTTTCAGTTAATAGTAGTGGTAGGGGCAATGTTTGGTTTCATGAAATTATTTGTGAAAGATTCAACACTTGCAGTTATTCAGTTTCATTGTATTATACATCAAGACTTTCTTTGTGCCATGCAAAGCACCAACAAAGGAAAAATAGATGATGACTTCAAAGATGTCTCAAATATGATTAATGTCATTATGGTTTGTGCTCTCAATTTTTGAGTTTCAAGTACCTCTTGATTACGTTCAGGTACCATATAATGCTTTACTTTTTATGTAAAATAATGCCCAGCAGCTGAGCAGAGGATGGGCGTAGAGAGATTTGTGGCCTACTTAGATGAAATTAGGCTGTTGATGAATGAAAAAAAAGGAAGAAATAGCCACATCTTACTGATATGACCTAGCTTAAAAACCTCATGGTTTTTACACATTTTATACTGCACTTCATTGTACTAAACAAAAAAAACTACAAGACGTAGGGGAAAGAGCAGAAAAGATGTTTGGGATATTAAAATATTTGACAGAAAACTGCAGGTATTTGAAAAAGACTTTGAAAGTATACAGTGAAAATATTCTTCAAATATAAAAATGCACTTATAAAATTCTACACTTTCAGACCCTACAAAGCCATCAGGAAACCTATAAGGAATTTTCTAGCTTTGCAGCAGCTGCAAAAAAGAGTTTTAGTAACAGATTTTTACAATTCAGTAAGATGGAGACCATCCTGTGTTTTATTCTTCAAATTTGAAGAACTTGACATTTCATGCCTGCACTGACAAGATATTTTGAAAAGCTACAAGACTAGCTTACAGTGGTCAACCACAGAGGTGGGTGAGGAGGGATACAGAGGGTGTGCCCACACTGGAGATCAAAGATTCCATTCAGCCCAAGGTATGGAGTTCACTGCAGTATCCCAAGCAAGTCTGTATCAGGAGACCAATGGGTCTGCAAAAGAAGGCTGAAAAGTCTATTTTGGAAGGCTGAAAGATCTAAGGTGGAAGCAGAAGAGTCTGTATTGGAAGCCAGGAGATCATACCCAGGCTGAAAGCAAAACTGGAGCTCCTCCAAAGAGTGAAAACAAGTCCATCCTTGTTCATGTCCCCTTTATACAATCCAGGTGATGAGCCAGCTCACAGTGGGTCTTCTACACTCCAGGGTGTAGAAGTGCTGGTTTAGTTAAGCTCCTAAACTTACCAAGTTGACACAATCAATCAACCATTATTTGTAGATTTTCTAATGAAGAATGTTGCAGAGAGTGACTGAAGTCTCCTCAACAGAGACTAATTACAACCTACAGTGTCAGAGAGGGCATGCTGCCCACATGTTTATCTTTGACCTTATTGCTGGGCACAGCAACAGAAGTGAAGTGTACAGATTTTATACTGCATATATATGGAATTTTCAGCATTTCTAGCACTCATGACAGAATGGCTCCTACAGATGGACTAGACGTCTTTTGTGTAGAGATGTATGTGAACATTCTTGGAGTCCAGTGTAGAGTGATAAGATTTAGATTTAGAATATCCCACCCAGGCCTCCTGGGATTTAGAATAAGTGATTTTAACAAAGAACCAGGGAATCTGATCGATATTAAAAAATAAATAGCTTTTCACCAATAAGTCAGTCCCTGGAAAAGAAGTTAGCGACACAGTTCTATTCACAATACCTTCAAATAAAATAAAATACCTAGGGATTAATATCACCAAGGAAGTAAAATGTTTTTACAGAGAAAATTTAGAATACTATAAAAATTAAGGAATACAGATTCATAATTGGATCATGACTGTGATATGTGCCTTTTCACCCTACTGTTAGGAGATGGGGAAAGAGGCAGACATCTGGTTGTGCGCCCAGAAAGCTATTTCTCTCTCTCTCTCTCTCTCTCTCTCTCTCTCTCTCTCTCTCTCTCTCTCTCTGATCTCCCTTTGCTCTCTGCCCTTCAGCCACCATAACATGATCAACTGTCCTGTGCCTAAGACCGGATACCATGCAGTTTCTGTGCTTAAATGCACGAAAACTGGGCAGTCCGAGTGTGCATTTTGTCTTTATTGACTGAAAAAAGATGTGACTATTTCCTTACTCTACCAGAAGATTCGGGATGAGTAAACTTTTATTTTTGTTGGATTTTTATCTGCCCCCTAATATTTGGATATTTACAAATGTTCTATTAGGTTTAAAATATTAAAGCCGGGCGTGGTAGCACATGCCTGTAATCCCAGCACTCGGGAGGCTGAGGCAGGAGGCTTGTTGTGAGTTCAAGACCAGCCTGAGCTACAAAGTGAGCTTAAGGCCAGCCTGAACTGCATAGTGAGATGCTGTCTCAAAAAAAGACAAAAAAATAAATAAAATAAAATATTATTGTAACAGTTCTAGGACTGATTTATAGGTTAAAGGTAAGTATTTATTAGGGGAAATTCGTTTGTTGGAATGCGGTTAAAAAACTTTTTTAACATAAATTTTTTAAAATTGTATTTGCCTCAGCAGGCTTGTTTTACACATCAACTTCCCAATAATTAACTCACTGATCTTATTTAATAAACTTGAATACATTCAAATCTTTAAAGGGAATCTGAGAATGTTTTCATCAAAAAAATAAAAGACCTCTGGCTTTAAAAACTTATTTCATAAATTCATAGGTAACACTGTAATTTTTTTAAAAGAATGTTATCTTGGTATGCTGAGAAACTCAACATTTATGAATTAAGATGTAGTTTTAGTGTGATCATTGAATGCTAGTGTAAGCTTTGGCTGAATGAAAACATAAATATCATCCTTATCTAGATTTTTAAAATATTACTAAAGAAATGCTTTCATGTAAATCTATACCTCACCTGGCTTAAGTATGATTGGTATGACAGGCAAAAGTTAAAATGTGTAAAAAGACTGAGATATAGTCTTATTGCAAGTACAACAGAAAAATAATTTTGTTAGGGAACAGGCCCCTGGGGCACAGAAACACAGTGAAGATTTAAATTGGGAGAGATACTGTGGAAGAGAGGCTGAGGCAGGATGTCAGGCAAGCGCACCTGGGTTGTGAAAATGAAAAAGGATTGAGGGGAGCATTTGGAAACTAAATTACCATCTTCACAGCCAAGCACATGCCATGCTGCACTGGAGCCTTCTCCCTCCTGCTAGCTAAGCTCTTGCCTTTCATTTTGTGGCTGACTGCCTCCTGTGCTGCAAATCGTAGATCTAGAGTCTTAGCGCAAATGCCGTCTTTCGCGAAGTAGTCACCTGTCCCTACCTCACAATTCTCAGAATCATCATTTCTCCTTTAAAACTTCATCATAATTTTCAGTTATTTATTTGTTGGTTTATATGGTGGTTAGTTGTTTGCCTTAGCCTGGCGAAGCTCCGTTCCGTTTCTAGTCTCCAGATTCCAGGAGAAACTATTACGTGGTCCTGTATCATGAGTGCCTGGTGAAAAATCGCTACTCGGTGACCTGGTCTTCCTTGCTGCTTTCATTCAATTATCTATGGCTCAGGAGAATCAAGAGGACTATTACATGTAGGAAAATCGGCTGGTTCTTTTATTATTCCCCTCCCCAAACGTCTCCTGGTTGTTTCAGGATTTCTATCAATTTCACATTGCGCATATGTTTTATGGATAAGAGGCTTCACAAATCACTTCAGTTGTCCTCAGGAGTTTCAAACAGAATTTCTCTTTTCCCTTGGTAATAATCAAATGACCAGGAGGCAAAAAAAAAACCTCTCCACTTTGTCCAATTTTATGAAAGGGTGGGGAGTTTCTTTAGAAATGGTTCACCAATCCAAAGTATTCTCAGGTTAGTTTTTTTCTCAAATAATTGGACTTGACAAGCAAAAAATGGAGCCAAAAGTTTATTTGAATGGTGTGGGGTAAGTGGGCATGGGAGAAACAAGCTTTGCAGAGTGTCATAGGGCTCAGCAAAGAGAAAAAGAGGATGAAAGCACACTCCATGTTCAGATGGACTGCAGGCTCCCTGCGGGCTACTGCACAATAGTGGCTTTCCATGGTGGCCCATCCTTCTTATGCCATCCGCATTATGTGGGAGAGGGTAGGAAGTTCTATATATGGGGTCCTCAGATTGCCTGGGGATCTTGTGATTGACAAGCCCTGCTCATTTGCCCAGCCAGCTCCTATATCAGCCGCACACATCTGTAACCCCGCCACTCTAAAGGCTGAAGCAGGAGGATTACTGTGAATTGGAAGCCAGCCCAGCCTATATAGGGAGTTCAAGAGTAGTTCAAACTACATAGTGAGACTCTGTCTTTAAAAAGCAAAAAGTAAAAATGTAAAAGGATGGTACATTCCTATCCTACCATTCTAGTGAACTTTGCATAGTCTGAAGCATTCTTCTGGCATTGAGAATATTTAGGGAAGGGTCTACAGGGTGTGCAGGATTTCACTACTAGACCTGACTCATAATGATCTGCCCATTTACAGCTTCCCAAAAGCTGGGATTATAGGCACACGCCACCACACCCAGTCTCAATTGCTGTCTCAGTGTGCCCCAGGGGCAGGGCCGGCACAGCAGGGGATCAAACCAGAGTACCCTGTGCCCACTTGAGGGTGCTGTAATCCACTGAGCTGTTTGGCTGGTCCAGGATATATATATAATTTCATAGTTAATTTCCAACATGTCATTAATGTGTGTTCACTCAGAAGTCATTCACAAAGTTATCTATATTTAACAAATGCCTTAGTTTGTATTATGTTTTCTTTCAATTAGCATATGCACATAAGTACCATGAAGGCAGAGATTTTTTTTTTTATCAGTGTTCCAAAAAATTTATTTTATCTGTAAAGAAGATTCAGACAGTTATACCTTGGTTTGTGAACTTAATTTGTTCCATGATTCTGGAAAAGACTGTCACCTTCATGTCCATGTGGCAAAGATGACTGTGGTCATGTTTGTCACCTAATGCAGGGTTCACAAACAAAAACAAAATTTTTCTAAGTGTTTTTGTTTGTGAACAAAACTGCTTACCAACAGAAGCATTAGTGAGCCACGGCAGAACTATTGTATTTGTCCAATGCCCCTTGTTTTCTCTTCCTAAGCCATCCATTTGCTATTATGCTAACTTCAATGTACACTTACAGTTTTCAAATCCACTCAGACCTGCTTATCTGCCTCTTCCATATCTGCAGATTTATTCAGTCACAGATCAAAAAATTTTTAATTGTCTTTGTACTCAACATACCTGGGGCAGTCAGACAGGGCCAGGCCCTGAAAGAGACAAGATGGAAGACAAGGTGACTTTGCAACTGGGAAGAGATAGACACTCCTATATGGGCCACACCTCAAGAGAAAAAAGGAAACAAACACAGCTACACGCTTCCCTAGGGATGGGCACCAGGGATCAATATTCTAAATAGGCATCAATCACCTTTAAAGAGCCCAAATGAGTCACTAACCCAACCCCCAACAGGAAGAGATCCTATCCTGTGTTCATGCTTGCCTGCTATGTGACCCACTTCACCATCTGGTGCTAGATTTAATCAATTTTGACTGAGCAATGGTGCTTGTAATCTCATTGGTTGACCATAGTATTGTCCCACCTCATGCCTACCTAAATGAATTCCCATGTTCTCCACCACCTTAGACTTGCCTCACTGCATGGTTTTACTCTATAAAAGTCCCTAGAAGAAACAGCTTCCCGGGGGGACAACCTACTCAGGCCCCTCTTGTGTTCCTCTCTTGTACAGGAGCTTTCTTTCCCCCCAATAAATATATTCTGCTCATAAAAAGACATACCTGGAATGTTGTTTCATCACTATTCCATAAGAAACACAGTTTAACAACAATTTTCATAGCCTTTACAAAAGAGAATGCGAGCCCTCTATTTTTGCAATGAGCATAGTTAAGGGATAGCAGGCCAAATAAGGAGCATTTTAAGACTCTGTTCTTAGGAGGAGATTTTTAAGAAATCCAGTGGACCTTTGTCTTAGTTACTTTTCTCATTGCCAAGACAAAATATCCAACACCCCAAGTTGAAGGAGGAAAGCTTTATTTAACTCCCAGTCTGTGGAGATTTCAGTCTTTAACCAACCAGCGCCAAGGTGGAGTGGCATGGTAGAGGGACACTGCAGAGGAGAAATGGCTCTTGGTGTGCAGAAGACAGCAAAACGCAGCAAGGCATGACCACAGCTCTTTCTGTCCCTTCTATCTTCTCCAGGCAACTTAGGGAAGGTAGCACTCATACTCTCAACGCTAGTGTCCTTGATCCCAGCAGTGCACCGTGAATCCATCCCAGCATCACACACTCTAGACTCAGTCATCTCTGACAAAGTCCCAGCTATTGCCTTATGCTTTATGGGGGAGGGGAGGTGACACCTAGACACAAGCCATATAGCGCCTCAGTGAAAATACATTGTTTTTAAATCTTCTAGAGGTTCTAGAAGGACATTTTTATGAAGAGTCCTGAGAAATGCATGACTTGAACGAACATTTACCTCCCCACACACCTAATCACCTGAACACACCTAGCTTGCTTTGGAAGTTTGACTCAGACCATTAAACAGAACCCAGCACTCAAAACAATAGTAGAAAATAGATTTTAATAAATTGCTTTAAGAAGGTAAGTACAGATTTGCCTTATTTACATCCTTCCGCATTCTCACAAATACCTGAGATTCAAAAAAATAATGGACTACTATTTCAACTCTTTCCATCTAATAAAAGCTAGTCATATTTTATTTTATATATTGTTTCCATCTGCAAGTGCTACATAAAATAAAATGTGACTATCTTTGGGTTTCTTATTCTTTATGTCTTTCGTTTTGTCTGACTGCTTTCTTTTTTCTTCCTTTATTTTTTTAGTTCACAGGAGGGGAAAAGAGAAATCCTCAGGTACCAGAAAGGAAAAAAAGAAAGCAAATATTAGCATTGTAGGGCTTTCATGTTGGACCTCCCTAGAGGACAGGTATACACCTTGGCAATTCACTTCAAATTAATAAAAAAAGAATTTTTATTAATAATTTACATGTAATAAAATGCCTCCATTTTAAGGCTACCTCTCAAAGAATTCTAATAAATTGTGTGTGTGTGTGATGACTACAGTGATTAAGATAAGCAATATTTCTGTCACCCCAAAAGTTCCCACCTTGTTTGCTCATTTTTTCAAGCCCCAAATTATCACCTATCTGCTTTCTGCCACTGTTGGTGAAATGTCTCTTTTCTAACATTTCAGGTAGATGAAATCAAATAGTAACTATTAGAGATAAGATTTCCTTTTTCTTTTTTTTTTTTTTTTTGCTCACTCAGCCCTCTGAGGGTGAGGCTGGTGCCAGGGATCGAACCACCATCTCCTGTGCCTGCCTAAGCTTGCCTAAGCAGGCACTTTAGATGGCTGAGCCATCTCACTGGCCCAAAACTTCTTTCATTCTGCGTAACATTTTTCATTGATCCATACAATATAGGAAGCACTCCTTTTTTATGTCTGGGCAGCAGCCCACCATACAAGTTCAGCATATTCTCTTCTGTGTTCACCTGTTGACTGACACCTGTTGATTCTTCACCTTGGACACAGCAGCAATAAAAATGTCATAAACTCTTTTGTGCATATCTTTAGACTTAATTTTTTTCTCTTGTATAAACACTTAGATGAGTAGACATATTTTCAGTCATGTGTTCTGACTAAAACTGTTCTGACTGTGCAGTGTTCTGATTTGGCGTGTGTGCTCGTTAGTGACCTTCAGCATCTCTTCACATGTATATTTTCTTTATAAGTTGTGTAACTCAGATATTTTACCCATTTCCCCAGGGTTCTTTAGTTTTTTTAATTATTGAGTTGTAAGTGTATTAGATGTTCTGCATAGAATCCTTCTGAGAAATATCTGTGCTATTAATTATTTCTCTCAGACTGTGGTTTACATTTCCTTTTTTGTCAGTACAGGTAATTAAAGCAATAAACTGAAAAGGGCTACTGATGGCCCATAAGGCTGCAGGATATTTCTAAATTCTCAAGAAGACTCAGGCCAGCTATATTTTATTTATGGAAAATAAATATGAGGTGCTCTTATTAAAGTCCTATGAGGACTGGGGAGATAGCTCAGTAGAATAAGTGCTTGCCTAGCACGCACAAGGGCATGAGTTCAACCCCTGCTTCTGCCAAAAGTAAAATAAATAGTCCTATGAGAAGCTAGAAAACTAAGCTTCATCAGATGAATGATTTTCCAATGCAATGAGCCCCCAAACTTAAATATACATAGAAACATGGGAGATGTCAGCTATAGATTGTGATCAAAATGATCTAGAGGGCCAGCAAGGTAGCTCAGCAGACTAAGTGCCTGCTTAGGCAAGTGCAAGAGACTGGGGTTCAGTCCTCAGCACCTTTTGCCACACTGGCCCTGTCCCCAGGGCTCACTGAACTGGCAAACAAGTCTGGACATGGTGGTGCACACCTGTAATCCCAGAGCTGGGGGAGGCTAAAAACAGGAGGATCACTGTGAGTCTGAGCTGTACAGTGAGACCATGTACTAAATTTTTTAAAAAAACCTTTTCTAGAGTAGGGTCTCCAATTCCATATTTCTCACCTGAACTCAGGAGACAATGATGCTATTGGGTCAAGGGTCATTATTCAAATACCAAGGCTTGGCCACAGAAATAGTTCAGTGGTCTAAGCGCCTAACTGGCAAACATAAGGACTGGGTTCAATCCCCAGCATCGCATACTATGTGAGCTGCATAGTGAGACCCTGTACCAAATACGAAGGCTTTAGTAGAACCAGAACAGCCTTCGACATAAAAACACGCATGCATTCATTCTTCTATCCTTATCAAAATATTCCAAGATCGATCATAAAATTCTTAAGTGTTTTTCTTTCACACCATTATCATCATATGTTCCAAACACATTAACCCACATCATACCACACACTGGGACTGGTTAGGAAATAAGTTGGCCCTGAAATTGATGAAGAAGGAGAAGCAGGGAAGAAAGAGAGGAAAAAAGGAAGGAAATAAGAAAGCAGGAATATATATATATTCCATTCAGGCCAAATTGTCAGGATAAGGGTTAAGTGAATAGTCAATTTTTTATATTTTTATTAGACCTTTTTTTAAAGATTGGCTTATTCACCTTCTCATCACTGAGGCATAATACCCAGCATTCACAACTTAAAGGGAGAAGTTTACTTTGGCTCACCTAGCTGACTGACTCCAAGATGGGAAGGCATAGGAGAGAGAGCCGTAGTGGAGGAGAGCCGGCCATGGTGTGAGGATTCCGAAGCAGAGTGAACCAAGGGAGAATAGGGGAAGAGAGTTACACCTTCCAGGCCACGGCACTGACAGCCCACCTCTCCTAATGAGACCTCGCCTCCTAACAGCAAGTCAGCTATAAGCTGACTATAATTCAGGCATCTTCCAAAAGCCCCACCTACAGCTGCAGGAGTCTTTAGGGGACACCCAGCTATAAACCACAACAGAGCAGTTTTAAGCTTACAACAAGACTGAGTAAAAGATACGGGGATTCTCACAGACCCCTATAAGCTAGTGTTTTCAATGATGACAAAGACAATTTGTCCAACTTAGGATACAGCATGAATACCTGTTGGCATGTACCAGGAAGCCCAAAAGGGCTCTGTTTCATCAACCTACATTTGAGAAGTTTAAGACAACAGCGGGGGATACAGCTCAGTGACACAGCACCTGCCTGGCAAGCACAGGGTCCTCAGTTCAACTCCCAGTATCAAAAGAAAAAGAAGTTTAAGACAAAACTAAGCATAACATCACTAATGAATAATGCCTAATAGTACTGGTGTCAAGAGATGCATCCTCCTTCAGCAATACTTGATAAATTCCTATTAAGTAAACTCATATCTAAGTTTGTGACTGATAGAAGTCAGTCACAAACTTCTATCACTTTAACACTTACTACAACAAAATGTTTGCCGATGCTTTGGAATCCATGTCCAGCAGAATACATAGGGTCAACAGCGATAGGCACATAAAATATCTCTCCTACTCTGTGAGAAACAAAGGGAAAATGTACTGCATCTGCTCTCACAAACTGAAATAGAGACAGAAGTTTTACAATTTACTAAGCAAACCCTTTAGGAAATTAAAAATGCATGCGTTTTCACTTTTCAGAAAGCAGTGAAGCCACATTGCATCACTTTTAGGAAAAACATGCCAAAAATTCTGAGTCCACTCCCAAAACTAATTTTCAATATTGTCAACTCCAGCACTATCATCAGAAAACAGTGGTAATCCTCTAGCAATACTCACTCTTCAGTTCTGTAGCACTGGAATTTAAGTGTCAGTTTCCCAGCTCATAATGTATTTCCTACCTACAATTTGAATCTGTCTGTAGCCATATCATTGTTATCATTACTTTAACACAAACAAAAGGGAAGTGTCTAACTTAGTTTCACTTATAAGGAAAATCACTTTGATCTCCTATTTCTGCCTACTGTATTATGCCTGAGACTTCACTGGACTCTCCAAAGGATAGCAAGGCCTCAAGTAGAGCAGAAGCACAAGCTGAAGAAGCCTCTATCCCTAAGAACTAAGTGGAGCTGAACTGTGCTTTCCCTAACCACCTCAAAAAACTCCTGTCTAACTCCTAAGTAAATACCTGTCTTCTTTCAGACATAATATTTTGTGGGCCTCGCATTACGCTTACATAGCCTCTATGTCAGCTGCTCCCTTAGACTTCTACAGAAGCTATTAAAATGGAATCATATTAGGAATGGTGATACAGACCTATATTCCCACCACTCAAAAGGCCAAAGCAAGAGGACTACCGTGGCAGCATAGTAAATTCAAGGCCAGCCTGGACTATATAGCAAGACCCTGCCATCCCCAAAAAATGATTAATTTATCTAAATTAATCTGATCAAATAATTTCAAACCCTCCCAGGGAAATGGCACCAAACATCCGTTAAAATGTCCTGTGTCTCTGTAAATCAGCAAAGGTCTAGGGAGTTAGAGATGTAAAAATACCCTTGGTTTTTCTCTGGGTTCATGCTTCATTCTAAGGAAGAATAAAAAAAGTGGAGCGAGGCTGGCTCAATACCAAAATCCCCCAGCAAAAAATATAGAAAAATCAAGTCTGATGAAATAGTCAGAAATGAAAGCAGTTCCAAGCAGATGTTTATTTATAATACTGTATCCAAAAGTCAGGGACAAAACTACCAAGTAGCAGAGCACAAGTCAGGGAGAAACTGAAGCAAATTTCTTAGCAGGCTCTCTTGACCCTGCTCTCAATTATAAGGATAAGCAGGTCCCTGAAAATAATTTTTTTGCCAAATGATATAATCTATGCCCATCAGAGATTAGCCTTTGTTTCTGTGGTGAGCTAAATGTCCTGAGGTCTAGGGATCTGAAGTAAATATATGCAAAGCTTCTAAAACAAGGCAACTTCCTCAAGTACATAGTGCAAAGCAAGCATGTGGTTATTTATTCCTATAACTGTCAGCCACAACAGATTCCTAGATCATTCCTTACATCCCTATCTATATCTCTCTCTATTCCTACACCACACATCCCCTTCCCCACCCCTTGACTTGATCATCCTACTGCAACCTACTTGGATGGAGAATAGAGTGACAACTGCTCCAGCTACCTCCTGCCAGTCAGGGTCGACCTGGGGTATTCAGGCAGGTGATGTCAGTGGAGGACAGACAGTATAGATGGCTGTTGTGGAAGAGGCTGGCAGCCTCATGGCAGTAGGATCATCTGCATTTTAATTGCATTGATGCATTCTGAAATGAAGCAAGTAAGGCAGTTAAGCATAGGGTCAAACAAGCATAATAAAGATACAGATATCAGTGGTAAGCAGCTAAGGTATTTCTTGTTAATGCCCCAGTGTCTCGGTTACTTTTCTCTACTTGCTGGGACAGCATACCCGACGCCCAAAATTAAGGAAGGAGAGATTGATTTAGCTCACAGTTTGGAGAGGTTTCAGTCCTCCACATTATCAGCTGGCTCCCAAGCAGAAGGAAGTCCATGGCAGCAGAAAACAGCAAGACTGTAAGAGCAAAACGGTGGGAGCGGTGGCAGCAGTGGAAACAAGCGTGGCCCCTTTCCTTCTATTGTCTTCACACTATCTGCCCCAAGGTGGGTGTAACACTCACACTCATAATCCCAGCAGCACTCACATGCACAATCTCAGTGTTGGATAATGAATGCATGACAAACTCTAGAAGCTACCTCAACTACTGCATGAGGTTTTTAGGGAACACCTACATACAAACCATAACACCCAGTTAGTCGGGCTGTGATATTGTTTAGTGCAGAGTCCCAGTCAATAGGTAGGACATGCAGTAAGAACATTCCAAAAATAGAAGAACATAAGGGTGACTTTCTTGAGGAGTAAAACCAGGAAAAGACTCTTCCAACCATAACCCTATGACTATAGCAAGGGCCCAGTCAAATGATAGGGGGCCATATGATGAGCGCTTGATAAAAACTGAGAGAAAATTCTAAAAACTTATATGAAGAAAATTTCCTAGGAGTGATGACACAACCCCAGGTAACAGGTTGAAGCTTGGTACCATGTGAAATCTGCTCTGGATTGTCAGCAGATGTTAAATATGCACAGCGTACCATAGCTGTCTGGTTATTTTATAGTGGAAAACATAGGATTTTATATTTGGTGTGAAGAAATTATCTGGTTCACAGTAGGATTCTTTGGGGGTTTTGCTTTGTTTTGTTTTTGCCTGATTTCAAGAGTCTTGCTAGCTTTTTGTTTTTGTTTTTGCTTTTGCTTTTTTTTTTTTAAGGCCCCTCATGTCCAATGTGTGGCCCTCATTGAAATTCATGACTTTTTCCAACATGCCAAAATGGCATGTGTGACTCTGCGTAAGACTCTTCTTGGTGTCCTTGCACTCTTTACAGAGCCTAATTTCATCCTAAACTTCCATAACAGCCAGCCTTGTACTTAAGATTATTTTTAGGGGTTAATCTAGTGGGAGTTTTAACAGCTGGTACAACATCTGGAGTTGTGTCCAGGTCAGGGATACTACAGAAGGGAATGCAGTTGGGAAGTGTTTCATTGCAGATTAGTCATTCTCACGGGACGCCAAGGCTGTATGGATTCTGGGGAATATAGTTTGACATAGTAAGCACATGAACCTCCCTCATTTTCAGGTCTGTTTCTTAGGATCTGTGTTAGACCTTAATTTTGTTAAAATATTTTTCCTTCTTTCTCTTTAAAATTAAGTTTCCAAACATAGTTACTGTATCTTCGATCACTACAAAGTTTATTCATTTGCTCACTCTGGACAGCACACACAAGGCCAAACTATGAAACAGTTGATTTTAGTGTGTTGCATAACTTTGCTGTATACCAAGTAAATTTTTACAAGTTTTCATCCTAAACCTCAAATCATGTAATTAGTAATTTGCTTGTTTACTTATGACCTAATTATGATGCTTTCACTTGTGAAAATTAATGGACAAGGACCTTTTATTAAGTTGATGACTAGAGGCAGCCGGCGAGAGACCCAGAGAGCAAGACTCAGGCGCCTGCGTGAGTGAGACTCTACTGCGCCCCCCTCCCGCAACCCCTGCAACTCCCCGGAGCCCTCGCCCCCAAGCCCGCCAAGCGAGTGAGAACTTCTGAGACTCTCTTGACCCCGATCCAACCCAGCCCAGAACAGTGAGTGTGTGGGAGAACTTCCAGCTTCCCCACGCCACTGGCAAGAAACCCCCAAGAGCAAAACTCAGGCACCCGCGTGAGAAAGACTCTCTACTGTGCCACCCTCCATGACCCATGAAACTCCCCGGAGCCCCCTCCTCCAAGCCTGCCAAGAAAGTGAGAATTTTTGTGACTCTCTCAGCCATCAAACCAGCTCAGCACAGCACAGTGAGTGTATGCGAGAGCGTCAACCCTTCCCGGTGCTCCCTGAGTCAGGGGAACAACAGAGGGGCACCACAGGCTAACTGTTGTGCCACAAGGGCTGCAGAAAAAAGGAGCAGAACAAAAGAGCTAGATCCAGGCCAGACATAACTGGATAAATTCAAACTTAATAGATCGGCACCCAAATCTCATTACATGCTAAAGTTATAAATGCACAAAAGAGCCGGGCCTGGTGGTGCAGGCCTATAATCCCAACACTCGGGAGGCTGAGGCAGGAGGATTGCTGAGTTTGAGACCAGCCTGAGCCACAAAGTAAGTGAGTTTAAGGCCAGCCTGAACTGCACAGTGAGACCCTGTCTTAAAAAGGCAAAAAATAAATAAATAAATAAATAAATAAATAAATAAATAAATGCACAAAAGCTCTACACCAAAGGTCAGAGGTCAGTGCTATATAAAATGGCAAAGACAAGGAGCAAAATGCAATCTCAGGCCTCAAGCCCACCCATGACAAGTGCAGAGGACACTAGCTCAGCTGAAATGAATGAATTAACAGAGTGGGAAGCAAAGAAACAACAGCAGAAAGGTATAGAGGAACTCAGACCAGAATTAATGCCTGAAATAAAATAAAAAAGAAGTCTCTGAAATCATAGCATCTGAAGTAAAGAATCAAATATGTACATATATAGAGGAAATACAATTTGAAAAAAATAGTAGCACTAAAAGAATTAACAACTACCTGTAAAGATACTGATAAAAAAAAAAAGAGATTAGAAATATGATGGATTCTTTGAATGAGCAATACAGGAAAGAAATAGACTGCATGAAGCAGAGTCAAAGAGATATAGAGAAACTTATAATCTCAATCACAAGTCTACAAAACCATTTGAGTGAAAGTGAAGACAGAGTTTCAGACCTTAAAGACAGTGCAGCTAGTGAAAAGGTGAGAAAGAATCTCTTAAAAACAATGAGAATGCAGGAAAAAATAATACATCATCTGCAAAACGATACCAAGATGAATAATGTGAGATTAATAGGCATCAATGAGAGAGAAGGAGTCAATATAAGTGATATAAAAAGAATATGGACAGAAGAAATATCAGAAAACTTCCCAAATATGAGGAAACAATCTGACATTCAGGTAACCGAAGCATACAAAAGGCCAAATAACTTCAACCCAAAGAAAAACACACCAAGACATATAATAGTCAAGATCCCAGAAATCTAACACAAGAATAATATACTGAAAGCTTCTAGAGAAAAGAAGCAGATCACATTCAAAGGAAAACCCATCAGAATTACGGCCAACTTCTCTTCACAAACCATGAAGGCAAGGAGAACATGGAGCAGAGTACTTCAAGGCCTCAGTGAAAGCAAATTCCAACCGAGACTACTATACCCTGAAAAACTCTCTTTCAAGTTTGATGGAAAAGTGAAAAGATGAAAGCAGTTTTCTGAGGGAAAATTATACCTATGAACTCACACATTCGGAAAACAGAATGGGAACAAACATGCACCCTAATGCTGCACCTCTGACATCTAGAAAAGGAAAAGCAAACCAAACCCAGAGACCAAAGAGGGGAAGAAATCATAAAGATAAGAGCAGAAATTAATTCAGTTGAAATGAATAAAACAATTCAAAGAATCAACGAAACAAAAAGCTGGTTTTTTGAAAGATTAAATAAAATCAATAAGTCCCTAGCTAACCTCATCAAAAAGAGGAAATAAAAAATTCAAGTAAGAGCAACAAGGAGTGAAAAGGGCAAAATCACAGACCCAGCGGAAATTCAGAAGATTATCAATAGTTACTTCAAGAATCTTTACAGAATAGAAGACACAAAAGAAATGGTCAGATTCCACAACAGGTACAAATTATCAAAACTGAATCAAGAACATAAAACACATCTCAATAACCCAATAACAGCCAATGAAATATGAAATGTAATAAAAAGCCTGCCGACAAAGAAAAGTCCAGGTCCTGATGGAGTCACAGCTGAATTCTACAAGAAATTTACAGAAGATATAATCCCTACACTCCTCAAACTCTTCAATACAATTAAAAAGGAAATAGCCCTCCCAAAATCATTTCTAGAGGCAAGGACTATACTGAATCCAAAACCAGGGAAAGACACAACTAAAAAAAGAGAATTATAGGCCAATCTCCTTCATGAACATAGATGCAAAAATCCTCAATAAAATCCTAGCAAATGGAATACAGCAAATCATCAAGAAGATCATACATCATGACCAGGTAGGATTGATCCCAGGGATGCAAGGATGGTTCAATATTCAAAAATCTATAAATGTAATACACTATATTAATATAGTGTATTAATATAGATTTCAGAAAACAGAAAGATATTCCCTGCTCCTGGATAGGAAATCTTAAAAACCACATGATCATCTCAATAGATGCAGAAGAAGTTTTGACAAAGTAAAGCACTCATTCATGTTCAAAGTCCTACAGAAAATTGGAATAGATGGACTCCACCTTAACTTGATAAAAGCCATCTATGACAACCCAATGGCTGATATAATTCTAAACGGGGAAAAATTGAAATCTTTTACTCTTAGATCTGGTACAAGACAAGAAAGTCCTCTATCACCCCTCCTATTCAATATAGCTTTGGCATCATTAGCTACAGCCATAAGACAAGAGGGATACATAAAAGGAATAAGAATAGGTAAAAAAGAAGTTCAATTATCACTATTTGCAGATGACATGATACTTTGCTGGGAAGACCCCAAAAACTCAACCAAGAAGCTACTAGAATTGATACACAAATTCAGTAGCATAGCAGGATACAAAGTAATACTGAAAAGTCAGTAACATTCGTCTGCACAGATAAGAAACACACTTAGAGGGAAACTATACAAACAATATCTTTTGCAATAAAACCATGGGAAACAAAATACCTTGGAATTCACTTAACTAAGGAAGTCAAAGATCTTTTCATGGAAAATTACAGTACCCTAAGAAAAGAGATCGTAGAGGATTTCAGAAAATAGAAAGATATTCCCTGCTCCTGGATAGGAAGAACCAACATCATGAAAATATGTCGTACATATCATGAAAACAGCTCCCAAAATTGTTGTACAGATTTAATGCAATCCCTATCAAACTACCGCAAGCATACCTCACAGACCTAAAGAAATCATTCCTCAAATTTATTTGGAACCAGAAAAGACCTAGACTAGCAAAGGCAATCCTGGCCAACAAAGACAACACAGAAGACATTACAATTCCTGACTTGGAATTATACCACAAAGCTACTACAATAAAATCAGCATAGCATAGTACTGGCAACAAAATAGACCTAACGACCAATGGAATACATTAGAAGATGCAGAAGCATCTACGAACACACTCAGCCACCTGATCTTTGACAAGGGGGCCAAGAAGGCCTACTGGCAGAAAGATAGCCTCTTTAAGAAATGGTGCTGGAAAAACTGGCTTCCTACATGCCAAAAATTAAAACTTAATCTAGGTCTATTACCGTGAACTAAGCTAAAGTCAAAATGGATTAAATATCTATCTAAACATGAAAACAAGAAAACTCAATCTCCTGGAAGACAAAGTAAGAGGAACTCTTGAAGGCATAAGGGTAGGCAAAGAGTTCATAAACAAACATGTATTCACACAGGAAACACTTGAAAGAATTAACTATTGGGACCAACTCTTATTGAGAAATTTTTGCATGTCAAAAGAAATTACCAACAAGGCAACCCACAAATCTTAACTAATAAACACTCAGACAAAGGTCTGCTCTCTAGAATTTATATAGAACTAAAATACATTATGGCCCTCACATTTAAAGACCCAATTCAGAAATGGGTGTCTGAGATGAATACACACTTCTCAAAGGACGAAATTAAACAAGCGAATAAATATATGAAAAAATGCTCCACATCACTAGCCACCGATGAAATGCAAGTTAAAACAACACTGAGATACCATCTCACTCCAGAAAGAATGGCTATCATAAGGAAATCAACCAACAACAAATGTTGGAGAGGATGTGGGGAAAAGGGAACACTTCTCCATTGCTGGTGGGAATGTAGACTGGTGCAACCATTGTGGAGATCATTGTGGAGACTCCTCACAAAACTAGGACTGGAAATCCCATTCAAGCCAGCTATCCACCTACTGGGAATTTTCCCAGAGGAACTGAACACATGATATCATAGTGATATATATGTACCTATGTTTATAGCAGCACAATGTGTGATAGCAAAATCTTGGAAACAATCAAGATGTCCTTCTCATGAGGAATGGTTGAAAAAGATGTAGTATTTTTACGCAATGGAGTACTACTCAGCTATAAAGAATGATAAACTTGAATCATGTATGCTGAAATGGATACCACTTGAACATATACTCATAAGTGAAATAAACCAGACACACATGTTCAAATATTGTATAGTCTCCCTAATATGAGAAATCAAAAGAAGAAATACAAATAGAAGGTATAACAACAACTGAAAGTCATTTAGACAGATAGGGTAAACTGAACTGCATATGTTGCAGGGTAATAATCAGTTTCTCTTCTTCATGGTTAACAACCTAAGTTCACAGATCAAAAATTGGAGAAATGTAAGGGATAAAAGGTCAGCCAACATTTTGGCCCTAGTCAGTGAAGACTCAGGACATAGGAGAACCTGTACTCTAACATCATAGAACTCAGTTGTGCCCCAAATTTTCTGAACAAGGAGATTATGGAGCCACAGAGGAGTGTGATCAATGACCTATAGTGTGCCTAAGGGGAGTCACTTTCTCTTAGGCTTTCACAGAGAGCAAGTTGATCAAGAAATGGCTGTGACTCATCCACATGGCTGACACTGACAAAGGATCTACAGAGTGAAGTACAGGGTTAAAGGATAAACCCTGAGGGGACTTGAATGACCTCATCAGACCCAAAAGTTACATTTTTTGTTATATAGGTCTCGCTTTATGTTGGTCTTAACCATCCAGTAGAAAAATGTAAAAATGAGGTTTATAAAATAAATCCATAATAATATGCTGAGCTGTAAATGGCTCTAGTCAACAACTTCTGATAACCCTCTACTATTGTGGACTGCTGGATTGTGTTGGTTTGTTTCGCTCAATTCAAGCACCTATAATAATTGAATGACAATAGAATACCCATCTCTGACAGGACTAAACAAAAAAAAAGGGTGATGCAATGGAAGTACCATTCTGTGTTTGTACAGTTAAGATAGATATGCTATACTTTCATGTAATTCTATGAGAAGAAAGATTTGCACTAATAGTGTTTGGACAGGTTATCCTGTCCGCTTCTTGTACTATGGATAACCACTAGGAATATCACTCTGTAGATCCTTTGTCAGTGTCAGCCATGTGGATGAGTCACAGCCATTTCTTGATCAACTTGCTCTCTGTGAAAGACTAAGAGAAAGTGACTCCCCTTAGGCACACTATAGGTCATTAATTAATTATTAAAACTGTACTATCATTCAACTTTAAAAGAAAGATAGGTATACAGCTACATTCTCTTAATTCATTGAATAGAGGCATCTGCTCTAATAGTGTTTGTAAGTAAAATATCATGTATGCAACTTATACAACAAAAAAATACTACAAAAACAATATGCAATGAATTAATTATTGAATCTCTCCCACTAATTTGATTTGAAACTGTCTCACTGCTATTTGTTCTTCAATAAAATTATGGAAAATAAAAAAAAAAGATTATGAGAACTAAAAACATAACATGGGTCAAAATAAAATTTTAAGCATTAAAAATAAATTAGGGAAACCTAATTTATTTTTATTAGGGAAACCTAACCTTTCACAACAACATACAAAAAAAAGAAAGACTTAGGAATAAATATCACAAAGAAAGTAAAGGATTTATACAGTGAAAATTATAGTACTCTAAGAAAAGAGGTTGAGGAGGATTTCAGAAAATGGAAAGATACACCTAGCTCCTAGATAAGAAGAATCAACATTCTAAAAGTGGACATACTCCCAAACCTGTTATATATATTGTGTATGAAATCCTGATTAAAATGCCAGAGAAATCTAGAGATAGTAATTCTAATATTGGCCTGGAACCAGAACAGAACTACAATAGCAAAAGCAATCCAGGGCAACAAAAGAAAGAGAGAAAACATCACTATCCCTGACTTGAAATTATACTACAAAGCTACTGTTATAAAATCTACATGGTACAGGCAAAAAAAAAAAAAAAAAAAAAAAAAAAAAACAAAAGAAAAAAAAAAAAAAAAAAAAAAAAAAAAAAAAAAAAAAAACAGATCTGAGGGTCAATGGAACAGATTATAGTCAATGCAAACACAGTCACAATCACACTCAACCATGTATCCTTGACAAAGGGGCCAAACATGCTCAACAGAAAAAAAGATAGTCTCTGTTAAGTACAAATCTGTGCAATCAACCAGAGCAGGCATTGTGATTCAGCAAGAAGGTTTATTGGAGGCAACAGAAAGTTGGCTGGCTAGCTAGTGGACCAAGACAGCCCCAAATGAAAGGGAACAGGAGATTTTATATGGTTTTTAGGGGAGGGTTTTGTGGATTGGAACAGCAAAGTGTGAGCTAATCTTGGCAGAGCAACCTGGTCTGTGAGGAACTTTCAGTGTGAACAAAGGAGAGTTTCTGTGGTTCTGCTTTGGCTTGGGTCCAAGATACAAAGCTGGGCGTAGTTATTCTTGCTGTTTGGCCCTGGCTCGGGAGTGAGGGCAAGGGTCCTGACTCGTCAGTCTCCTTAATAAATGGTACTGATAAAGTCTTTTCCCATATTGCAAAGGCAAAAATTATATGCATGTCCATCACCATGCACCAAGCTATACTCAAAAATTTAAATATTAGACCAGAGACACTCAATCTACCAGAAGGAAATGTAGGTAAAAATCTTGAAGACATAGTGATAGGTAGAGAGTTCAAGAACAAAAACCAAATTGCATAGGAAATACTTCAAAGAATCAACAAATGTGACCTCATCTTTTTCAAGTTTCTGCACACCAAAAGAAATCACCAACATAGTAAAAATAAAACTCACAAATTGAGAAAAAATTATAGCTGACTGTTCCTCAGATAAGGGACTTCCATCTAGAACATATAGATTTTTAGAAACTCGGGTCTCCAAAATACAGTTCAAAAATGGATAACTGGGGTAAATATACACTTCTCAGCAAAACAAATATAAATAGAAAATAAATATAAGACAAAATATTCAACAGAGCCGCTCACTTGCAAGATGTAAGTAAGGGCTGATGAGATGGGTCAGCAGTCAAAGTGCCTGCCTGGCAAGTATAAGAACAATCCTCAGTACCACATGCATTGGACACACTATACCAGCTACCAAAATTGGGTGTGGTGGCACACACCTGTAATCCCAGGGCTGGGGAGGCTGACACAGGAGGATTGCTATGAGTCTGACCTGCACAGAAAGACCCTATAACAAATAAATTAAATTTTTTTTTGTAGAACCGGGGATTGAACACAGGCTCTTGTGCTTGCCAGGGAAGCACTTATTCCACTGAGCCATCTCCCCAGCAACAATTTTTAAAAAGAAATAAAAATTAAAGCAACACTGAGATTCCATTTCACCCCAGTAAGAATGGCTATCATTAAGAAGTCAATCAATAACAAATGTTCAAGAGGTTGTGGGGAAAAGAGAATCTTTTCCACTGTTGGTGGGAGTACGGATTGATACAACCACTGTGGAAATCGATGTGGAGATTCCTCAGAAAGCTAGGATTGGAGGTCCCCTTCAACTCAGCTATTCCCCTCCTGGGTATTTTTTTCAAAAGAACTGAAAACATCATACCACAGCAATACACGTGCACCCATGTGTATAGCCTATTTGTCATAGCTGAATCTTGGAAACAACCCAAATGCCATCAACTGAGGAATGATAAAAAAAAAAATGTGGTATTTTTACACAATGGAATATTACTCAGCTACTTAAAAAGATAAATTTGAACCTTTTATAGGAAAATGTATTGAACTAGAGACCATATTCATGTGAAATTTATCAGACCCACATGTGCAATCTTGCTAGTTTAAAAACATGAAATAGTAAATAAAATCTGAAAGGTAAAATAGATACCAGGAAAGGGAAAGAATCTGATCAAATGGAAGGAAAAACTAGGATGAGGAAAAGTAGATAAAGGAAGCAGGGTTGGGAGAGATATATTTATGAATGTATGCAACATGGGTTGGATAATTGTGCTGGCTTGCAGAATGGATCGGTTGTCATATAACTTTTTTAACCAATATTTCATGTTTATATTTGGTAATCTAAACTAATTTGAAGACAACATTATGCAATACAGCAACAACTGTCAAATTCCCATTTTGTTTAGTGAAATTCTGTATCATTTCTAGTGCGGTTCCTTGGCAGTGTTGTGGGATTTGTTTGTTTGTTTTCCCATTTTGTATTCTCTTTGATAATTAAGAAAAGGAAAGTAAGGAAGAGAGAATATAGGGAAAGGCCTCCAGCTTGGGTATCTGGAAGGAATGCTCTTTGATAAAGAGGATCAGAGTGTCCCCTCCCCACTCCTCAAGGCAAGAAGTAGTTTTCAGAGATTAGCTGAAGTGGGCCAAGGTCCCATTGACCATTATCTCAGTCCTGGGTTAGTAGCTCCTGGTCATGGGATGATTGTACTCCCATGAAATGGTTGTCTTTCTTTATTAGTTATTCTATCATTGCAGAAACAAAATATTCAATACCCACAAGTTAAAGGATGAAAAGCTCTTTTTGGCTCACAATTTGTAGAAATTTCAACCTACAGTAGTAGGCTGGCTTGAAGGCAGGGCAGCATGGCAGAGGGGCACAGCAGAAAAGGAATAACTCTTGACAGGTCAGGAGGAGAAACACTTCCTTATCTTTTTCCTTTTTATTCCACTTGGGCTGAAATCCTGTTGCTTGTTCCCATTATGCACATCCATAATTATGCTAACCAATCAGTGGACTAATTCAGTTATCACACCCATGATCCAATCACCTCCCAAAACCCCACCTATAAGAACATGAAGCTTATGGGGAGGGGGGGGGAATATCTAGATGTAAGCCATAACACCAGGGATACAGATGACTCGTAATTTATTACAATGACTACAGGACAAATTAAGCACTGCTGCCATGGGAAGGAGTGTGGAGCTGGTTGTAGTAAAAGGTGGCAACATAGTCAGATGTTCTGTGAACCTTGAAAGTTACTTTCTTTGCTCTTACCTTTGTTAGGGTTTCTAGTTGTCTCCCCAAAGCCTCGTGTAGTTATGTGGTAGGGCCTTCTAGAGTTTGTGATTAACTCATGATCCACTGGGATTATGTATGATCCAAGGCCAGGATTATAGGTTTTAGTACTACTGGGATTATGGATGTGAGTACTACATCCCACCCTGGGGTGGAGAGCCTGAATGGAATATGACAGACAGAGAGACAGAGTTTCTTTAGCGATTGCTCTTTGCGGCATTGTTGTTCCACCGCCATGAATTGATGCTCTCTGCTATGTGCCATTCTGCCTTAGAGCCAGCCAAGTATGAACTGAAATCTTCAGCAACTATGAGCAAAATAAACCTTTCCTTCCTTCATCTTGGGGGTTGGGTATTTGTCTAAGCAATGAGAGAAGAGTAACTAAGACAACCTTGATGTTCTCCTTCTTCAAGAGAAGTGAATATACATGGTAGATTTTTCCATAAGATGTATCATCATCTTTATAGCAGCACAATGTGTGATATCAAAATCTTGGAAACAACCAAGATGTCCATCACATGAGGAATGGTTGAAAAAGATGTGGTATTTCTATATAATGGAGTATTACTCAGCTATTAAGAATGATAAGTTTGAAGCATTTATACTGAAGTGGATGCCACTTGAACATATACT
>PVKA01030893.1:0-26850 GCA_004027165.1 Ctenomys sociabilis
CAAACACACAGCCACCAGTGCGTATGCAGGTGCACCCACCACAGCACCCACAGTCCCACACAGCAGAAGACAGGACCACACACCCTGGGGGTACACCTCCCACGAGGCCACAGCTACCTTTGCACACTTTCCCCTCTCCTCCGGGGCAGGAAGAGTGGACCAGACCTGTGCACAACTCCTCAGCTCCAGGCTCCAGGGTCTAGTTGCCCAGGGTCAGCTTAGATGTCGCTCTCACACAGACCCCACACTCCCATCCCTCACATACCTCACAGAGCCCCACTCAAGTCCTCCTTCTGTTTCCTTTCTCCCAGGGCAAAGCCTAGTTCAGCAGGAACCCCCATGCCTTCAATTGCTGGGCCTGGCCTGCATATTTGGGAAGAGGACTGTGAGTTTTCTATTGGGGACCCAAAAGGTGAAAGGGGTACCTCCCTAGGGCCACCTGGAAGCCAGAGGTGGCCAGAGTCCTTGACTGGAATAAGGAAGGTCCCTATTGAAATGTGCCCTGTGCACAGAGGGTCCTGTCCTCTCTCCTCACAAGTACTCTGAGGAAGAGGTGGTGGCCCTGCTTCGTGGTAGTAGAAGATGTCTATCATGAAGTTGTTCATAGTCCAGCCCCTAGTGCTTTCCCAGCCACAACAGTGTAAGGACATTTCAGAGAGCACACAGGCTGTCACTCCTTACCAGTCACACCAGGACATAGCTGCAAGAGGGATGGGATGGAGCACTTAGCAGAGCAGGGAGACCTGGCAGGGTGCACAGGTCCTTCGCCACAGGTTGAGGACACCTTGGCCCATAGCGGTTGCTCTTCATAAATCCCCCATAGTGCTTGGGCTGATGCTTAGAGGCCCCTGCACCCCATATTTGAGATCCCTGAACCATCTGCGCCTCCTCTGCTCAGTCCTGCCTGTGACAGGCATGCAGAGCTTGGTAGAGCTCATGTTAAAGTGGACCACTGGATATGACCTCCAGGCCACAAGGCTGGGTGGACCCCATGGGTGTCGCTAGCACAGACTTGCCACTAGGTCATTCTTACACACTGCTCCAAGTTTCAGATGCATGTGGTCAATGCACAGTGAGTGTCTGGCCTGGGTGGACGGTCTACTCCTCTGACCACTCCAGATAACCAGCCAGAGTGACCCAAAGCCCAAGTTGGCTCCACAGTCCCTGCTGTCCCCAGGTACAGGATCCTGCCCAGTAGCATCCACTCCAGAGCAAAGTGGGACCCGCACTCCCCTGGGAGCCCCAGGATGTCCATCCCTAAGGCAGGCTGGCTCTGCTCCCAGCTGCTCTCTTCCTAGCCTTGCTCTCCCAGCCCACACCTCCCTCCCCCGGCACCTGGCTGGAACGGGGTGTGCAGCAAGGCAGCTGCTCTGACTGGAGAAGACGTCACCTGCGCTAAGGAGCATGGACCAGTGTGGAGGCAAAGCAAGGTGAGGTAAGGGTAGGGCAGGTGGGGAGGGGGCACACTGGGGAGTGGAGAAGACAGGGAAGGAGAGCTGTGGTGGCACCGCTCACCCCTGTGGCAGTTTCTGGGACTGAAGATGCTGTCTGTCCCCCTGTCCTGCTCACCTGGGATGCAGAGCAAATACCACAGTGCAGCGACTGGCAGGTTTCTCCCAGATTGGGTCAGGCGTCTGAGAGCAAGGTGCAGGCAGGTGGTCTTGGTGAGGGTTCCTCCAGGGTCATAGTCCCCTCTGGCTGTGCCCTGGATGAGGCCTCTGCCATGCGCTCTGGCGTGTCCTCTGATGAAGACACTAATCCTGGCCCACCAGGGCCCCCTGAAAGCCCTCCCTTGGCCTTGGTGGCCCTCCCCACCACCCTGTTGTCTCACTGTATCCTCACAATTGTCTCACTAAGCAGGGGTTTCCTTACCTCACTCCAGGGGGAGCACTGTGCAAGTCCCTGAAGCCAGGAATGGCCACAGGAGTCTGCGCTCACCTTGTATCCTATTCCAGATGATCACCATGCAGCTGTCTGGCCATGCCAAGTGCCCCACACCTGTCTGCCTCTTGGCATCTGCAAGCACAAGCAGTAGCTATAGGAGTGGATGGGGCAACCAACGTGCAAAACAAAAGTGAACTGCCAAAAAGTAATTCTCTGTGAAAGTGAGAAATACTTCCTAAAATAGTAAGAGTTCAACTGCGTCAGACAGCTCCTCTCTAGTACACCTCTTACAGGTTAGGCACGTTCACTCAAACCCCAAAGGTCCATGAGCTGCTAAGGAAGAAGTAGTGGTTTGAGTCCTGTGTGTGTGCTCAGTACAAGTGGTCAGGCTAGATGGATGAAGAGATAGGTAAATGTATCAAGAGATCATATGCAGATGGAGGATTAGGGAAAGAAATATATACATTCATAGTTTGATTAATGGAGGCATTGAGAAGAAGAGGGGAAGATGTATAAAGAGAAGGATGGATGGATGGATGGATGGATGGATGGATGGATGGATGGATGGATGGATGGGCGGATGGATGGATAGATGTATGGGTGGGTGAATGGGTGGATGGGTGGATGGGTGGATGGGTAGATGGATGGGTGGATGGATGGATGGGTGAATGGATGGGAGGATGGATAGATGGGCAGATGGATGGGTGGGTGGATGGATGGATGGATGGATGGATGGATGGATGGATCAATGGGTGGATGGATGGGTGGATGGATGGATGGGTGGGTGGATGGATGGACACATGGATGGGTTGACAGGTAGGTAGATGAATGAATGGATAGAGTGAGCAAATGGATGAGTGTTGGATGGGTTCATGGATAAGTGGTACTCTGCAAGCTCCTATGGGGGAAGGTTACCACCTATTTTCGGTTGCCCCCTCAAAGCCTCATGCAGTCGTGGTGTGGTACTAGAGTTTGTGATTAATTCTTTTTTTATTTTTGGTTTAACTAGGGATTGAACTCAGGCCCTTGAGCTTGCCAAGGAAGTCCTTATTCCACTGAGCCATCTCCCCAGTCCCTTGTGATTAATTCTTGATCCAGTGCTTGGATTGTGGGTATGAGTGAAAATGTAAGGAAGAGAGAGAGGCTAGCTAGCTGCCCCAGCTGCTGACCCTTCCTTTTGCTCTTTGCTGTTTTCTGCCACCATGAATGGCTTCCTTCTGCCACTTTGCTTTGGAGCCAGCCAAGTATGGGCTGAAACCTCCATGAACTGTGAGCCAAATAAACCTTTCCTTCCTTAATTCTGAATGTTGGATATTTTGTCCCAAGAATAAGTGAAAGGTAACTAGAATAGAATTTGGTACCAGAGAAGTGGGGTGGTTGCTGTGACTATACATCTGACCATGTCATTCAAGAGCCTTTGGGAATGGCTTATAGGAAGAGATGGGAAGAGTTTGGAGATGTCACCTACAAAAGAAGCACTGGAACACCTTCAGCTGTTCTGTACGGAAGATTTGGGTCAGAGCTCAGAAGACCAGAAGGCTGATAGAAAGCCTGTCTGTAAGGACCAGACTAGGAGGTTTCTCCTGGGAAGAAGGCCTGCACTGGTTGTTGGACTCCAGATGATGTGTGTTATGGATTGGCAGAAAGTTTGTCTGAATTTTGCTCATGTCCAGAGGTTTTGCCTGGGACTGAGATTAAGTGCAGTGGTCTGGTCAATCTGGTAGAAGAAATTTCAAGCTGAATGTTGAGGCAGAGACATGGTTATTGTTGGAGGCTTTTAGTCAGATTTATGTTGAGAATCAAGAGCAAAGAATCCAGCAGGGTGATTTGAAATATGAGTTTGGCCAGAAAGGAAGTGCCGATAAAGCTACAGACTGCAAGGACAGAGCTGAGACGATCTCCATTGCTGAGAAGGAACAAGAGAATGGAGAGGATGGCCTGAGGGCATCATGGGAAGGTGCAGGTTTCTGCTCTTTGCAGCCTCAAAACCCCAAGGGTGAGGGACTTTGCTTTGAGGAGAAAGCTGCAGAGCCCCATATTTCAGAATGGTGGCAGTGGCCATACCAGTTTCCAGAATGGCATTGACAGAGAATTTATTCCTTAGAATCAGGTTCACAGTGCTCAGGCACTCCATCTCTACATCCAAGAGAGAAGAAAGCCTGGCTAATGTTCCCTTTGGCAGCAGATGTTGACATCATCCAAATGGCACTGGTTTTAGGTGCTTTCAGAATGCAAGTGTTCTGAGGTTAGGAAGTCTTCCACAGGACCAGTGAGATAGCTCAGTAGACTAAAGCACCTGTTTAGGCAAGCTTAGGCAAGCACAGGGACTGCAGCTCCATCCCATCACCACATACCACACTGGCCCCACCCCTGAGTGCGCTGAGATGACCACCAAGTCCAGGTGTGGTGGTGCATGACTGTAATCCCAGTGCTTGGGAGGCTGAAAGCAAGAGAATCACCATTAGTCTGAGCTGCATAGTGAGATCCTGGAACAACCAAATACATTAAAGAAGGAGAAGAAAGAGGGAGGAGGGGGAGGAGGAGAAGGAGAAGAAGAAGAAGAAGAAGAAGAAGAAGAAGAAGAAGAAGAAGAAGAAGAAGAAGAAGAAGAAGAAGAAGAAGAAGAAGAAGAAGAAGAAGAAGAAGAAGAAGAAGCCTTCCATCTAGATTTCAGAAGGCCTGGGAGGCTGAGCAGTGTGCCCCTGGGAGGGACAGAATGAGAAGCCCAATATGCAGTGGAAACTCCAGAAGTTTGGAAAAGCCAGGAGCACAGATTGTCTGAGGAAAGCTGCAAGAAGGGAGCAAGGCAGGCCTGGTAGAGATGCTGTGAGAGCTAAAGCCAGCAGAAATGCCCTGGAGGTGGAGCCACATGGAGCTCACAATTTGCCACAGATTGTTTCAGATGTTCCACATGGAACTACAGGACTTCATGTTTGCCCTGCTGGATATTGGACTTCCTTTGTTCCCAATAATGCTTTTCTTGTGCCATTGAATGTTGGAAGTGTTTAACTTTTCATTTGTACAAGGGCTCATAGCTAAGAGTTTGCCTTAGATCTTGGAGGAGACTTCAGACTTGGACTTTTTAGCAGTGCTGAAACTGTTAGGACTTTGGCAACTCTTAGTAATGGATGAAAATTTCTTTTGCATAAAGAGATGTGCATGAGTCTTTGGGAGGTCAGGGGAAGAATGTTATGACTTGTGTCTAATTGTTCCCAAAAGCCTCATGCAGTCTTGGGGTGGCTACTAGAGTTTGTGATTAATTCTTGATCAATGCTGGGATTATGGGTGTCAGTGCTACACCCACCCTGGCACAGACAATATGCATACAAATGTAAGGAGGGGAGAGAGGCTAGCTAGCTGCCCCAGCTGGTGCCCCTCTCTTTTGCTCATTGCTTTTTTCTGCCACCATGAACGGCTGCCCTCTGCTATGTGCCTCTCTGCCTTGCAGCCAGCCAAGTATGGACTGAAACCCCTATAAACTGTGAGCCAAATAAACCTTTCCTTCCTTAGTTCTGGATGTCAGATATTTTGCCCCAGCAATGAGTGAAAAGTAACTAAGACACCCCTAAATCAGGAAACTTTCCCTGTGGTGGATGGGCTCACTTGCCCTCTGTCCCCTGTCCCTTGAGGTAGTTCTTTTTTTTTTTTTTTTTTTTGGTGGAACCGGGGATTGAACTCAGGTGCTTGTGCTTGCCAGAAAAGCACTTATTCTACTGAGCCATCTTCCCAGCCCCCTTAAGGTAGTTTTCAAGACAATTAATTAAGTAATTAATTAGGTACACGGTCTTACCACACAGCTTAGACTCATAGTGATCCTCCTGTCTCAGCCTCCCCAGCACTGGGATTACAGATGTAGGCCACTATGCCTGGTTTTGGTGGCCTGTACAGCACTCCTGAGGTCCTGGGGCCAGCACAGCATATGGTACTGAGGGTTGAACCCAGGTCCTTGTGCTTGCCAGGCAGATGCTTAGACCACTGAGCTATCTCCCCAGCTCCCTCCCCTTGAGGTAGCTAAAACCTCTTGTGAAGTTCTATCCTATCATCCTTTGACTTGTGTGTCCACCAGACTAAAAATATGTTGCCCGCACAGAGGACAGGTCGAGACCAGACTGTGCATCCACCAGGGGCTGCACTCCCCTGATAATCCTGCCTTCTTGGTGGGGCTCAAGGCATGCAGAGGGAGCATTCCTAGGCTTTGGGGCCAAGGTGGCTACAAACCTGCCTGCCCGCAGGTGCTTGCAGGAGCTGCACAGCCAGCCCAGGCCCATGCTTAGCTCAGCCGGGTAGGAGGACAAGAGATGGAGTTTCTAGAGCCAAGGACATGCAAGGGCAAGGACAGGAGTCTCACTCAAGCCCTGGTGCAAGGTCTGCCTCCTTCAGTGCAGGTCTTTAACCCTCAGCATCACAGCTTGTGGGCCTAGTTTGGAAAGGAAGACCTACTCTCTGCTGAAGAAGTGGGCTCAGGCTCCTGGAGAGGAGGCGCTGGTAGCAAAACGGTGAAGGGTGTGTAGGAGGTGCACAGGGCCCAACTGCGGGCCTGAAGCTCCACTTCCTGCTGAAGTCTGAGACATGAGGGGCAGAGCTGGGACTGGGAGCTTTGGAACATGTTTGTACAGGACCATGTGGGGTCTACGACCACTAATGCACTGGTGATGGGTCAGGACTGTGCCTGCACTGTATGCCCCATGTGCAAGCTCCCTGACCTGCGCAGATGTGCTCAGGGGTCTCTGATGTAGGCCCCAGCTTTAGGAGTAGCTGCCTCTCTGTGCCCTCTGGGAGTCTTGGGCCACAAAGGAGAAGCCACCTGTCAGAAGGGTACCAGGCAGCCCCATGACTCCTCTCTGGACTCCACGTGCAAATATGCACCCAGTGAGAAGGTGCTCACACCATCAGAGTCCTGTCCTCCTCATGGGTCAGCCTCCTGGAGGGGTCCATGGTCCCAGCAAATGAAAAGCAGAAGGCCTTTGTAGAGCCCAGAGGATGTAGCCCTCAGGCTTTTGCCTCTGCTGAGGAGAGTCGTGGTGCCATCAGTTCAGAGAGGTGGTCAAATCATGCAGTCAGCCTCACTCTGTCTCGGGCAGCCCTTGTGTAGTTTTTCACACCTTCCGTGTGGCACTGGAGCCCAGGAGGGCATCCAAGTCCATGCCCAAGGAACTTTCTTGCCAGGGCCCTCTCCCGCCAGCCCACGCCCGAGGCTGGGGTTCTGAGGCTGGATGGACAGAGGGGCTCCTGCAGGGCCAAATTGGCATGGAAATACCTAACCCTGAACCATAAAGAGGCCACCTGCCTTTTTGATTCTGTGATTTTATAGCAAAATGAAGAGATAAGTCAGCTTTGATTCTGCCTCAGTTTTATTAGCTTATGTTTTTATTTCCTTTCTTGTTCGGGGGAACAAAGGGGTTTATGGCTGTCTCCCCATCTCTTTGTCAGCCGCAGGCGGGGTGGCAGGCTGCAGCTCTGATAAGGGTCAGTTCTAGCTTCCTGCACCCACTAGGGGGCTCACGTGCACAAGACAGCCAGGGTGGCTGGACGCCGAGGTGTAGGTGCCTACTGCTGGGGACTCAGGTCCTTCCAGTGGGCTGAGCTCTGGTTTCTCTATGCCCCGCTGGTCCTGGGCCCGGATGGCCCCCTAGCAGGGGTTCCTCCCCCCATCTCGGCCTGAAATGCCTTGCCTGTGATCCGGGCACCGGTGGAGTTAGTGAGATTGTGGGCAGCTCACCAGCCACACCAGTGCCCTAGGAATGTCAGGAATGGACCACTGATGCCTCTAGCCCCCCACTCTCCTGCCTGGAGGACATCCACACACACCTACCTGCTGAGGCTTGGGAGGGGGGCGGGTTGCTTGTCCACAAGCCTCTGCTGCTGACTGGTCCCGAGGGCTGCAGGCTGACGCTGCTCTAGGGGACCTGGCAGACCGCAGGGTGGACAGACGCTAGCTCCGTCAGCTATGAGGGGCCACAGGGGTGCAACTGGCTTCAAAGGCACACCCGCCTGCAGGTCGGGGACATCAAAGTGCCCCACCCGGGGTGGCAGGCAGCAGAGACAGGCACAGATCCGCCCAGGGCTCCAACCCAGGGAGTGGAGGGAGGGCCAGCCCCACCCACATGAGGCAGAGGCCCCCACTGTGTCTGAGGCACTTCCCAGAGCGTCTGCCCTTGAGCCTCATAGGAACCCCATGGGGAGTCAGTCTCCTCGATGGACAAGGGCCTTGCTCCCTGAAGGTAGTACCTGAAGCAAGGACAGAAAAGGCAGGCACACTCTGGGGCCAGGACACACCCTTCTTCCTTAGGGCCACCAGTTGTGACTAAGATTGAAACACTTGTGAGGGGCCCCGGGCAGGATGTGCACATAGCCACAGTCCCAGCCACACAGGCTTACCCTTCCGGGCCTGCCTCCTGGACAGTGTCCCTGCCCCTTCAGCTACAGAAGCCCAATCTAGTCCCTGAAGAACAGCAGCAGAAACAAGGTGATTGCCAGGCTTTCTCTCACTCTGGACAGATGGCAGACCAAGGTTCTGGGCCATTTGCCTGGCATGGCTTGAGGTTACCTGCACAGAATGAAGGTGCCTGGTGGCGGCCCAGTGGCCTGGGTCCCATTCCTGTCGTGCAGAGTCCTGCTGTATGGACATGCCTTGGAGGAGGAGCCCTAGGGATGCGGGGAAGCAAGACTGATTCATGACAGGGTTCACCACCCTGCACAGCCCCACCTGAGGGTAAAGGGCAGTGACATCCACCGGGTCCTCTGTACCCTGCAACACGCTGTGCACTGCCTCCAGCCCGCACTGTGCAAAGGAAACTCCAGCTTTCATTCTGTCCCTGGATCAAGGAGCCTGGGGCTCCCTGGACTCCATTCCTAGTATATCTGATGGAATTCACTGGGTTGGAACCTGCAGCTCCAAGAACTCCAAAGATTCCTTGACAGGGTCAGCTGGGCAGGGGGCAGGCCCAGATGTGGGGGCCTCTGGTAGGTGCAAACATGGAAAGGAGGGGCCTCGCTGGAGTCTAGGTGAGGGAAGGACTCCCTGTGGCAGCCTGATTTTTCCAGAGCGGGGGGTGACGGATCACTAATTGGCGTCTGGGGCGGTGCTGCACCTGACTTGAGCTCTCCCTAGGGGCCGGTGATTCACTGAGAAGCCCCCACCCTGCTGGCTCAGCCTCCTAGCCTTGCCACCTCGCAGAGTCCCAACCTCCCTGCCTCCCTACCGCCTAGCTTCCTGCCTCTCCCACGGCCATCCCTGGGCCTGGAAGCCGCCTGTCCCTGCGTTCAGACACATTCTGCCACCCTTCCTCTCCCTGAGACCAGGTGAGTGTGCCCACAGCTGTTTGGGGCCAGCTGTGGCGTCAGTCCTCAGGGCTGCATGGCAGAAAGGCGGTGGAAGGCTCTTAGCCGCCTGCCCTTTTGCAGCTGGGGAGACTGAGGCAGATGCTTCTCAGGCTTTGCCAGAGTGTCCTGAGCCCCTTGGGCAGCAGCATATGTCTCCTGAGGCCATAAGGGCCAGGCAGGGAGGGGTGTACTGAATCTCCAGGAGTAGGACTCTGGACACACATCGATTTAGCTAAGGTACTCTTGGCTCCTTCGCTGTGTTGGAAGTCAAGTTTCACCTTATGCTGTCCGGGTCAGTGGCCCCACCAGGGTTGGGCCAACTGTCTTGGAGACTGCCCCTCCACATCCCAGCCCCAAGTCTCTAAGGCCATCTAGGGAAGGGCAACGATCTACGTGGCATCTGGAGACGAACGCTGGCACCTGCAGATAAAAAGCAACAAGAGACCAGGCAAAGGCTGGGGTAGGGAGCAGCAGTGGAGACCCCTTCTCTAGGGCATGCAGTGTTGTCCAGCCCATCCCAGGCTTCGATAGCTCTGGGAAAAAGGAAATCAAGGAGGCAAGTGCTGATGTGGGGATAGTGGTCAAGTTATTTCTCTCTTGATTAATGTACAAAAAAATAATACATGAAAGTCTAGCACTCAGTCTTGCAGAGCACTTCTGGTCAGCATGAATGAAAACTCTGAGCTGTAAGAAAGTGTTAGTCTGGGGCTGAGGAGGTAGCTCAGTCATCTAAGCACCTTCCCGGCAAGTGCAAGGACCCAGGTTCAAGCTCCAGCATGGTATGCCATGCCAGTTCTGGAACCCCGGGCGTGCTGTGTTGGTATGCATATCCATAATCCCAGTGAGGAGGAAGCTGAGACAGGAGGATCACTATGAATCTGAGCTGCGTAGTAAGACCCTGTACCAAATAAATAAATAAATAAATAAATGATTTAAAAAAAAAAAAAAGCCCTGGTCCATGTTTCTTTTCTCTCTTAAGGATGACAATATCATGATAATGCAAAAGCCTTGGGTTTGACGAAACATGGTGTGATTCCAAGCCTCCTGTGATCGTCCCGCCTGTTATCCGTCTTGTCTCAGAACCGCCTTGTGAGGCAGGTCCACCTCATCTACCCCAGCTCCACATGGCCCTGTGTGTCGTCGGCATTTGCATGCATGGCTGCAAGGCTCCAGGCATTTTTCCCACCAAGGTCGGAAGGTGTGAAGTCGTGATGTCACTATACTGGTCACTCGGAGCCTATGAGGCCTCAGTCACCAAAGCTACCATGCTCACTTGTGGAAGCCTGGGCAGTACAGGTGCATGGCCTCCCTCACAGGGCAGGATGGGCTCCTGGAATGCTTAGAGTGCATGGTCAGCCCACAGCTATCCACCTAGTGGGTTCCCAGCACCTATATCCAAGGCCAGGCCTGCTCCTGAGGGGTATGACTGCGAGCCAGACTGGTCCTCACAAAGCTACTGTCAGACGGCTCAATAAATACTTTCCATAAAGAGATGACAAGGTTGGCACCCAGAAGAGACTGAGGAAAATGCCAGGCTGTGCAATACCCATGTGATATTCTCCTTGGGTCCTGGGGTACATTTGGTACCTCCCTGCACCAAAAGCTGCAACCCAAAGGACCTAAGGTGGGAGTATGCTTGTGGCTGGTGGGGAGAAGGGCTGAGGAGTGGGTAATAGGGAGCAGCTGGGCCAGGGAGGGAGAGCTAGAAGGCTTTCACCCCAGCTGAGCTCTTTGCTCACACAGCCCCCAAAGAAACATCAGGGTGGTGATGGTGCCTGGGTTCCAGTACCCATGGTTAGTGGTTCCTGGGTTCCAGTAATCCGGCCTAGTGGTTCCTGGATTCCTGTACCTCTGACTAGTGGTTCTATGAAGTACTTGAGGTCTTCCAAAATGCAGATTCTAGGCCCTTGTCTGCCTCTTGGTCTGTGGCCAGGCCTAGGGATATGCCTTTAACCTTCTTGGCAGGGCAAACTAAACCACAACCTGGAACTCAGAAGGCCTGGGACCAGCTATGAGAAGGTGGAAGAGAGGTGGAAGGGTGTGCTGGCCCCTGGGATGCAGAGGCCCCCTTAGCCCAGTGGACATAGGGTCTTGGCAGTCCAGCCTCCCTAGTTCCCCTGGCCATGGGTGGCAGGGTTCAGAAAGTCTTAAACCCCCGGGGGCCAGGCTAGGCTCTGTATGGAGGAATCAGTGTGGACAGAAAACAGGTTAAAAACTGGCTAGCCACATGCAGAGGATTGAATCTGGCCTCCGTGTCTTACCACGTACTAAACTAAAATCAAAATGGATCAAAGGAGTAATATTTTTTTTTAAAAAGACAATCTGCTGAAAGATAAAATAGGTAAACCTCTTCAAGTCATAAGAAAGGCCTTTCTGAACAAAGCACAGGTCGTGCAGGAAACAGTTCTGAATCAATAAACGGGATCAGATCACAGCAAAAGAAGTAACCGACAGTGTAAGACAACCTACAGAACAGAACAATTTTTTTTCTAGGTCTTTCTCAGACATAGGACAAATATCTAGAATATACAAAGAACTGAAATAATTAGACCTTAAGTAAAAAGAGTCACTCAAGCAATGGGCAAACGAAATGAACAGACGTCTCACTGAAGAAATACAAATGGTCAACACGCAGGCGAAGAAGTGCTCAACATCGCTGGTCATTAGAGAAACGCAAGCTAAAGCAACACCAAGAGTCTACCTTACCCCAGAAACAATGGCAATTAACAAGAAATCAAATAATAATAAGTGTTGCCGAGGGTCTTAGTTCTTAGCTAGTGGAAATCTAAACCAGTACAACTTCTATGGAAATTGGTATGGAGATTCTTTGTGTGTGTGTGTGTGTGTGTGTGTGTGTGTGTGTGTGTGTATAACCAGGGATTGAGCTCAGGCTCTTGCACTTGCCAGGGAAGTTCTTATTCCACTGAGCCATCTCCCTGGCCCTCCGGTATGGAGATTCTTGATAAACTAAAACTCAAAATTCTGTCTGACCCAGATATTTTCCTTCTAGGTATCTTTTCAAAACAGCTAAAGCCATCATAGCATGGTGGTACATGCACGTCCATGTTTACAGTAGCACAATTCAAAGTAGCCAAATCTTGGCCTCTATGTCCATTCACAGGTGAATGGATAAAGAAAATGTGGCAATGTACACACAAGGCACTGCTCTACTGTAAAGAATGATAACCTTGAATTATTTTTGGAAACTGAATGTACATTGAGACCATAACATTAAGCAAAGTAAATCAGACACATAACCTTAAATATTGTATGGTTTTGCTCATTAAACCCAAAATATCAATAAATACATCGTAGGAAATAGGGAGGAGATCTTTCTCATATGGGAAGGGAACTAAGAGATGCAGGAGGAGGGGAGAGGGAGGGAAGGGACAGGGGATGAAAGAAGAAACTAAGGTATGATAAAGAATGCAAACATTATATACTGTAAACATGGACCAATAAAATATTTTAAAAATAAAAACAGCCTGTTAAAAAAGAAGAAAGAATGGGGTCAACACCCACCCCTGTTCCCCTGCGCCATGAGCCACACTGGGAGATGCCAGAAGCTACTCATGCCTCACACCCAAGCTGACTGTCTTCAGATTCCAGAAATAACCTATCCTGGGGCTGCCCTGGTGGGTGACGTGGAGCTGGGTGGCTGCTTGTCTCAGCTTGTCCTTCTGGAGTGAAGCAGGCTGGGTGGGCCTGGCCCATTCTCTTTCCAGAAGAGAGAGGTTAGCAGCCACCATAGGCAGCAGAAGGGCAGAACAGGGCAGGGGGGCAGGGAGACAGCCAGCAGAGAGGCAGCCTGGGGCAGGGCCAGGACACAGGAGGGACTGCAGGGAGCAGGCCAGAGCTGGAGAGGCAGAAGCCACCCACAGCCTCGAAGGGGCAGCAGAAACAGGACACTATGACAGGTGGATGAATTCTGAAAGACAAGACTTACTAGGACCCCAGAGGCATCAGGCATCCAGAAAGTAGCCGGAGATACAGAGGGGCAGAGAGGATAGATGCCAGCCTATCAGAGCAGAGGGGCCAGGGGCCAGCAAATTGGCCAGGCCTGCTTTGGAGGGGAGGGGGCTGTGGGACCCCTTCTGCTCTGCAGGCATGGCTGGCCTCTCCCTGCACAGCTGGACGGCCGCTTCCAAGCCCTCAGCCCAGGAAAAGATTATGAGTTGGGGACAACCTCACATGAGCGTGGTCCCTGGCCAATGGCGAGGGAGAGCTGAGCTCCCAGGCATCCCACCCCAGCCCGTGGCCTGGGCCTTTTCTGCGTGTAACGTTCCCCAAGTGTGACTCTACCCACCAGGACCTGTTTCTACCTTCACCCTGCTTCCTCTTTTCACCTACGCTGGGCTCTGCCTAGAGTCCTGGCCATAGCAGGGACAGCCCTGCCCCATTCATTCTGCCTTATCTCGAAGACCACAGAGGTAGGAGGGTGCAGAATTTGCATACTGGACTCCTTGTGCCTGGAGGTTTCCGGGAGCAAAGGCATGAGTTCTACAGGTAGGTGGGGAGGGGAGCCTGAGCCTGGGCCCCCAAACCAAAGGCATTTCAGGAAAATGCCAGGGCCTCTCCCTGCAGCCTATAAGCGACAGCTGCCCAGGACTGGACATCCAAACTCTGACTGGCCAGGGCCAGCACTCACTGCCAGCTGCAAGTTTTCCATGCCCCTCATGGGCAATCCTGCACGGTCTGAGTGGGGCTGCTCTCTTGCCACCCCGGGATGCTTTCCAGCCCTACTCCACCAGCATTGGCTCCAGCTCTAAGGACCCCATTAACACTTCCAACCTAAATAAGGTGAGGTCTACTGGCTCACTTCTGACCAATAAGATATGGTTGATGTGATGACATCACTGCCAAGCTTAGGGTACAAAAAGCCTGCAGCTTCCTCTGCTTTCATTCACCATGGAGCCCTGAGTCCATCCCTACCCACAGAGACTGGTTTGCTTTGTCTGGCAATCCAGGTCCATTTCTGTGTCCCTGCAGTGGCCCCTGAGGACAGTGGTACCACTGTGTCCATAGCCCTTGCTTAGGAGTCAATTAAAGGCACACGAATGTGCACATGTCCAGAGAGCCCATGGGGGCACAACTGGGCTGTCCACATATCAGGGAGCGTGTCCACTCCATCCAAGCACATCTCAGAGGTAGACAGGGAGGTGGTGGCCCCCAGAGGTCTTGATACCTCTTAGGCCCCAGGAAGTGTGGTACACAGCCTCACTGCTGCTCTGCTGGCCAGAGGAGCTGACCCTGACCTCTGGCCAGGGTGTAGACCTGCGGACTTAGGGGTCACCCAGGACACAGGGGTGAGGCTGAGGTGATGGTGAGGGATTGGAGCCAGGACAAGAGGCTAGGCAGCCCCATGAAAGGATGCTCATGAAGTTGCCAGCCAGCAGAGAATTACTTTTTTGTTTTTTTAAGAGACCTGCTCAGAGCAGATGTATAAGGAGCAACTGTAGATTTAAAAAGCTCTACACACCACTCTTCTCCAAAGGCCTGTTCATGGGTCCCAAGCTGCTGGGAGCCCACCTTGGGACTCTTGGCGCTTGAGCCTCCCGGGCAGGCAGCGGATCTTGGCAAGTGGGCTGCTGGCAGGGAAGGCCTGGCCAGTGCAGCGTGGTTTATGGCCACTTTGCCAAGTGCCCCCAGTGCCAGCAGCTGGTCTGGCCCCTGCACCTGTCTCTTTGTTTGCACAAATCTTGTCCTTAATAGAGTTAATCACGGAGCTTTGAAGAGCGTGCCAGGGCCCTGCAAAGGCCTCTGCAGACTACGGAACAAGCAGGCCATTGTTTGTGGCCTCGTGGCAGGCTGGCCTGTTAATGGTTAAACCCAGGAGAGAGGGCAGTCTCTGTCTGAGCCTAGGGTGGGGTCCGGAGGGGGGTTGGCAGGGACAGTCGCACCCCACCCTTAGGGGCTTGCCCTCCTGTCCTGGGGGCCTCAGTGGGCAGCCAAGAGAGCTTCTCCACCCAAGAAGCAGCCTCCCAGCTCTGCAAGGCAGCTGCCCTTCTTCCTCACAAGCAGAGGGCCTTCTTGGCTGCAGGGCAGTGGCAGGTACCCACATACTGGAGGGCTCGCTTCTTGCTATGCACCCGCAGCCTGAGGGATAGGAGTGGACACACAGCCCAAACCCCCTGGCGCCCCTCACTCACAGCGAGTGTGAACGTAGATGGTGCAGCATCTTGGTGGGACCACAAGGCGCTGCCACCCACCCGGCAGCTCCCCTGCAGGCACAGAGCCAAAACCCAGGGACAACAGAAGCTGGCACGCCTGCATTCAGAACAGTGTTTGCCACGTGGACTACATGATGGAGGCCCCCCCCATGTGTGGAAGGCTTAGCATCTGCACTGTGAAAAAGTACTCAGCCACCACGGAGCAGCAGCTCAGGCTCATGCGATGATGGGGGGACAGGCCCCAAGGCATCATGCTCAGGAGAAGAACCCGGGCACCAGGGCCAATACTGCGGGATTCTGGGGTGCACTTCCAGAACTGGCAAACCCAGAGACAGGAAACTGGCTCGTGGCTTTAGCGGGGAGCAGCCGCAGATGGTGATGGCGGTTCTTTTGGGGGTGACGGAATTCTTTAAAAGGAGACAAATTCTGGCTGTGATGGTGGCTCCTTCTCTAGCACGTGCTGCTGGCCTCAGAGCTGCTGGAGTGAAGGGCCAGCAGGAGGGCCATTCCAGAGCAGGTAGGACCTGTAGTTCTGTCGCCCCATCCACTCAGCCTTTCCTGCTATGTCCCCACAGCTTTCCACCTGCAAATCCAGCGCCCGTGCCGGGATGCACCGGTGAGCAGGAGGACCAGCTTCTGCCAGCACAGCACCCTGGGAGACAGGCACAAAGTGGGTGACAGGCCCCGCAGGCTGGAGATGACAGCAGGGCAAGGGGCAAGGCAGTGGTGGCAGACCCTGGATCATGTTCCAGGGACATCCCCATCCTGATCTCTCCACTAAGCCGTACTCAAGTGAACTGCAGTCCTGGCAGGTGCTGGAATGAGTAGACTGGCTCCTGCCCCTACCCTGACCCTTGGTGTTTTCCTCTGTGAAATGGGGAGTTTGAAGCACAATCTGGAGCTACCCTCAGGCCTCCCTACTGTGATCTCATGCCATGCAGAGTGAAGTTGTTGTCTGAGGCCCTTGGGCCTCCTCTGCCCCAGGTCAGGGCTCCTGGGCTTTGCTTATTCTATCCTGTGACACTCTGTCATCACAGTATTATCCTCTGGTCCCGGCCTCATCCCTGAGGCCGCACTCGGCTAGACTTTCACCTTGGACTGTGGCTACCCCAAGGTCTCTGGGACACACCCTGATCCCTTCTGGCTGTGGGTTCACTTCTCCCTATGGGACCTAAATGGAGCCTTCTTGGAACTGCTGGCATCAGCTTTCCCCCCAGCATCTCCTCCCAAACCCTTGGCTTCCTCTTGTTCCCCCTGGACCCCTGTGTCCCCCCGTCACTGGGGCCATTACTGGAGCATGGTCCCCACTGGGCTAGCAGGAGCCACAGTGCAGCCGGCCCTTGGCGAGCTCTTGTGCCTGCTCTCATACCTCCTTTCCCATTTCCCTTCATGGGGGCCTAACCTACCCAGCTCAGAAACCACAGATGCGCCCAGGGCCCAGGCCTTCAACCATTGCGAGCCCTTCTACTCACAGAGGACCTCTCTCCTTGGGCTGCAGCCCTCACCTGGGCCCCAAGCTTCTTTTCATAATGAATACCGTTACTTTTAGAACACTTTTGAGTTTATTTAGGTTTACCAAAAATGAAGCAGAAAATGTACGCCCACCCTCATCTTCACCCAAATCCAGAGCTCCCTGTTTCTAATGTCTTGCACTGGAGTGAGTTAGTGAACCAATATGACGCACCTTATATATTTTTTAGAAGTAGTTTCTTGTCCTCCCCTCCTTTCCCCTCATCTTTTTTTTTTTTTTTTTTTTTTTTTTTTTTTTTTTTTTTTTTTTTTTTTTTTTTTTTTTTTTTTTTTTTTTTTTTTTTTTGGCAGAACCAGGGATTGAACTCAGGTCCATGTGCTCAGGCTCTTTCCGGGCAAGCACTTATCCTACTGAGCCATCTCCCTGGCTTAGAAATATTTATTATGTTCAAATACACACAATGCACAATTTCCCATGTTACCCACTTTAAGTGCATAAGTCTTGGCATTAAGCACATTCACACTGCGTCCAGAACTTTCTCATTTCCCCAAACTGAAGCTCTGCCCCCCTCAAACACGGGCTCCCAGTTCCCTCCATGGCCCCACCCTAGAGGCCCTAATGAGAAGAGTCACTAAGTGTAGAGGACCACTTCAACAGCTGTCCTTGAAAGAAGAGCTGTTGTCTCCAGGTTGGCTGTGCCTGACCCTATTTCCAGGTATTGATAGGTACAGAGCTGGCTAGGATTTTTCTTTACCCATTCAGTTGGCTAGAAGCAATGAGTATTGGTCTAGCCGAGGTGCTGGTGGTAGTCTTTGAAGATAGCAGGCATGTTTCCCTGACAACCCACACCTGCAGCTCTTTAATATGAGCCAGGGGGAGACAGGACAATGAACCAGAGCTCCACGCCGTCAGCTGGGATCGAGTCTCGAGACAGAGGCTATGGCTTTCTGGGACTTGAAAGATTATACATCACAGCTGAAGCACCGGACCCCAAAACATTAGATGCTACCTCAGCAGTACAAGGCAAGCGTCCTACCCAGCCCAGCTCCCAGACTTACCTGCCATTCTCAGTCATTCTTCCTTAAACCACTCCACCTTCATGACGGAATAAAACTCAGGTTTGGCCCTGGCTGGAGGCCTTTGTTCTTTGTTCTGGGTAGCCATCGCCATGGCTGGACTTAGGGCCCCTTGGCTCCTCGTAACTATAAATACGTCTCAATGTCTATTCTCACAGTGCGTTCCATTGGTAAAGTGGTATACTGGAGTTAACTTGATGGGATTCTAGTAATGTATTTTGGGGATTACAAATATAAACTTCTTGGACTGAAAAGAGGACCAGGAGGGGCTTCCTACAACTAAGGACTTGTTCCTTTATGCAAGGGTTAGCTCACTGAGCGGCATATGTCTATCATGTGTCAGTACAACAGGATTTCCTTCCTTTTCAAGCCCAAATAATATTCTACTATAGATATACAGTGGTCCCTCACTTATGGCAGAGGTTCTGTTCTAGACAGCCTCATGATAAGTAAAAATCAGCACAGTAGTGAAGCTTTTATTTATTTATTTATTTATTATTTTTTGAAGCTTTTAGTATATATATATGTTAAGGCTTTATAAATCTTTCTCACACTCTTATAAACCTTTCCCACATTTTAAAAAACACTTCTAATGTTCTTAGCCATTTTCTAAACTCATAAACCTACATACTTTTAACATACATGTACTGTACAGAACTGAAAAATCCCATAGTACAATGAACATCTGCAATGAATAATTTTGAAAACCTGTGAAACAGTGAGTCCGCGAAAGTTGAATCGTGAAATAGTGAAGGACTTGCTTACCCACAATGCTACTTTTTAAAGAACGCTGCTATTTATGTGTGTACATATTTTAATTAGCAAATATAGTTATGTGTATTATGGTGTGCAGCATGTAGTTTTAAAGTGTATTGATTGACTATGATAATTAAAACCGAGTTGACACGAGGGCCTTTTGTGGTGTTTCGCACTCTGTGGACTCAGACAAGTGCATGGTGTCCTGTGGCTCCCATCAGCGTCACACAGAACAGTGCCACTGGCCTAACACCGTGCTCCGCCTGTCCCTTCCTTCCTCCCACAACTCCAGCACCCCCAGTCTTTTCGCTGTCCCCACACCCTTGCCTTTCCCACAATGTCACACACTTGGGACCCCGTGGAATGCAGCTTTTGCCCATGGGTTCCTTTCGTGGCTTTTCTTGGATCCACAGCTTGATCCTTCCCCAGTTTCACACATGCTCAGTTCTTTCCCACCACAAAGACCAAAGGCTGCCCCATGACCTAGCCAGACCGAGAGTGGAGACTCGCTCACTCCACTTCCCGCTACCTCACTGGCCCTCACAGTCCAGCTTGGCCTTGCCAAGGGCCTAGTCACTGAGTGCTCAGCTCTCAAGCAGCTCCTCTCCTCCCTCGCCCTCCTCTCTGGATTACTGCCTTTCTACCTCTCCAAGCCTCTCAGAAGACATCTCTACCTGCCACATCCTGACAGGGCCCGGGGCCACATCTTCTCACCCTCTCGCTCCAGCTCCATCTGGGCTATACATCCATCACTCTTCCTGCCATCCCTCTCTTGCCCCTGCATTGTGACCCCAGAAACCCCCTGCCCCAACTGCAGCCACTTTCAGACAGAACCACCATGCAGCATGGGGCACTGCTGGGATGGTCAGTACAAGCTGTGGGGTCTCCCAGGGTAAGGAGAAGATCTTAGGTGCGGCTCCTTGCCCCTTTCTCTTCTCTCAGTTGTTCCCAACCTGCCAGACACTGCTCATTTTCGAGATTCGCCCCCTGTGCTGGGCAGACACAGGAAGCCATGGCCAGCACAGCCACACGCAGCCACACGTGGCCACGGAAGCCACACACAGGCATGTACAACTCACACAGTCAGGCACAGGCTTGCACAAGCACAAAGAGACACGTGCCCAGCCCTCTCGCAGCCACACGCATCTGCGCCCACACCCACAGCCACACCTGCAATGGCCCAGCAACACCTGGCCACTCCTGCGACAGCTGCCTGGCGGCACTGACAACCCCACGGACTCCTGGGCACATGGCCCCAGCTGCGTCCAGCCAGTCTGGCAGGTTCAGACAGACACTGCCTCAGGCAGTGAGTGTGCCTGGAGTCTCTTGCCAGAACAAGGAGGCCAGGGACATGCAGAGGCACCCACCTGCACCCACCTGCACTCACCTGTTGTAGCCAGGAAAGCCCAGCACCCCACCTCCCATACCCCAGAAGGGGTGCAGAGATTTTGAACTGAGGCCTGGCTCTGAGAGGCACTTCCCAGGCTTCAGCAGCTTTCCTAGACAGGACCCACACCTGGTGCTGCACGGCTTCCTGAAAGCTGACTCCAGAGACCTGGCCTTGGAAGCTTCATGGTCCCCTAGTAAGGGTGGGTGGTAAAAAAGCGGTCTCTGGAGCTGCCTGTCCTGGGGCAGCTGTCCAGGCCCCAGCAGGTCCCTACACCCTCCATGTACCTGTCCCTAGATCCTCAGCCCATCTGATCCTCATAATCCTGAGTTCACTTGATCCCTATATCCCATGCCTACCTAGTACCTGCGCCTTGAGCCCACCTCATTCCTTAATCCTCAGCCAACCTGGTTCCTGTACCCTGAGCCCACCTGGTGCCTATGTCCCACCCCTCCTGATCCATCCCATGCATCCGACCCCAGCCACTGTGGTCAGCTGATGCTTGCAGCTGCCCCTCCAGCAGGCCTCATTCTTAGACAGTTAGGAAGCTGTGCTCCCGCCCAGGGGTGGCCCTCATTCAGAGAGTGACCGCCCAGATACAAAGGCCACCCATTTGCCTCGAGGCCGGCCTCCTCTAGGACAATCTATGTCCTGGCCTTTCCTGGGCCTAGCTGGGACACTGATGCTGAAACTCCCTGCTGCTTCTCTCTTCTCAAACTCCTGGGGTACCTCTACCCATATATCACATGCTTAAGAATCCCCATCACCAGTCCTACTCTGGGGGACAAACCGAAGAGTGGACACTAGAGACAGCAGTGGGAATCCAAGTGACGTTAAATAGTTCGTTGCCCATCAACCAGGACAAGCCCCTGGTGTTGGGATGGGTGGGGAGATCCCAGCGGGCTGTGCTCATGCAGTGGCTGCTCTTCCTCAGATGAAGCAAGATGACAAGGCTGTGCCTGCCTTCTGACATGTGCAGCACCTCCCTCCCTGGGCCCCAGTTGCTCTGTAGGAGCCCCCTGGGAAGGGCTGGCCCTGTGGAGGGTGGCAAGGTATTACATTCCAGAGCTGCAGGGTCCCTAGGGTCCACCGGGCCTGGGAAAAGACCAGAGTGAAATCTAGAACAGATGTTTCTGCGAGGCCATCTAACATCTGGGCAAGGGCTCCAGGGTCAGTTCCTGTTTCCTGCTGGGCTGCCTCCTGAAGTGCAGGAAGACCAACTGCCCAGAACAAACACAGAAGGGCCAAGGCCGAGGCATGGCAGAGCACAGAAGGAGAACAAAGGCTCAGAGAAAGGCCTTCCCACAAGGGAGAAAACCCTTGAGCCACTCTACCTAGGAGGGTCTTGGCTGTAGTTGGGGTTTATAGGGGAAAAGATATAGCGTAGGACAGATAATTCATAGGATTATTTTATACTATTTACCCAAAGAGTCAAATGCAGAAGAGAGCAGATCCACCCACGCACTGCGGAGCCCAAGAATCCACCTGAAGGCCCGGATCCCACGGCAGTGCCCTGCACGAGTCCAGCTGAAGACCTAGAGGCTGTGGCAATGGCCCTCACGAGTCCAGCTGGAAGCCTAGAACACACGACAATGTCTCACGCAAGTATGCATCATGGAGCTGCACTGGGAAGGCCCGAAGTTCCGAGGCGGAAGCCAGAAAGTCTGTACCAGCCTTTCTGGATGAGGGATCTGCGCCGGAGACAGAAAGTGGTGCTCCAAGTAAGGACCCGCGTTGCCCCCAAAAGAACCACAGCCTTCCTCAGCAACAGCCGGGTCCTGAGCTCCTCTGATGGAGAGGGCTATGTTCCTGTCAGGACAGCCAGCACCACAAGCTTCTCTGGGAGAACAGGCAGCTCGCCGTCTTTCCCTCCAATTTTACGCCATTGGCAGCAGCCTCAGGTAGCCTTCGCACCCAGCGCCACACTGCCTCAGCTCAGCTGGGTGTTACAAGCTGACCCCTCGTTAGTCCACCAAGCCTCCAAGGTGTTTGGGGGTGCTCCTGAGATGCTGGCAAGGGCACCAAGATGCATGGTAGTCCCCATCTTCTACAGGGAGGGGCTATGGACACAAGTGATACCCTTCCAGAAATGGGTTCCTTGGCCACAGTGGAAAGAGAGTTTCAGAAATACAAAGGCAGGAGCAAGTTGTGTCTGCCTCAAGCAAAGTGGGCGTGGTTGCCACGGTGGGAAGTGTGATGGCTGCGTTGTGATCCACCGATCCGTTCTGTGGAAGGCTCCACTCCAGGACCTCAGCGTGTGGCTGTGTTCAAAGATGGAGCCTTTAAGGAGGTACTTGGAGTAAAATGAGGTCCTCCTCATAGGGAGAGGAGGTGAGGACAAAGAGACACAGGATGACCAGGTGGGGACAGAGGAAGGAGATGTCATGTTCAAGCCAAGGGGCCAGCCCTGCCATACCTGCATCTCAGCCTTCCTTCCAGGCTCTGGGCCTCAGGACAGTGACTGATACTGCTTCAGTCACATAGCCAGGGGTTCTTAGCTATGGTGGCCAGAGTAAACTCATGTGGACAGCAGAGTGGAGAGGACTCATGGGGTTCTGTGAGAAGCATAGCTCCAGGAGCTCCAGCAGGGGGTGTCAGTCAGCCCGAGGACCCCTTAACACATATACATAAGAGATCAAGACAGAAGGACACAGAAAATTATAAAAATGAGGTATATAACATGGGGCCATAATAATAAATTGAGCTATAAATGGCTATAGCCAACAACTTCTCAGATAACTCACTATTAATGTGGAATGCTGGGCTGTGTTGGATTGTGTCACTGAGTTCAGGCACCTAAATTGGTTTAATGACAATGGAGTGTCCATCTCTGACAGGTCTAGACAAAAAAAGGGGGGGATACACGGGAAGAATCATGATGTGTATGTGTAAATAGTAAAGATAAATATGCCGTGCTTCTGCATAATTCTATGAGAAGCCAGATTTGCATTAATAGTGGTTGGACAAGATATTATGTTGGCTTCTAGTAATATGGACAGACACTGGGGAGATTACAAGGTAGAGGGTGTTAATTGTCGAATCTGTGATTAAATCAGCTGTAGAGAAATAAGATAGGCATATAGCTGCACTCTTTTCATTCACGGATTAGACATCTGCTATAATAATGCCTGTAAGTATAATATCATGTATGCACCTTGTATGACACCGAAACATTACGAAAACATTTTGCAATGTATTGATTTGTTGAATCTGTCCTGTTAATTCATCTTGAAACTGTCTCATTGCTATTTGTTCTTCAATAATAATAATAACAATAACAATAATAATAATAATAATAATAATGATAATGATAATAAGACAGAAGGACAGAGGCTGAGGCTGAGGTCACTCTCCCAAGTGCAGCCATGGCCTCTTACCAGTTTCAGGTCCCCATGAGGCAGCACCCTGAAACACCAGACCAAGTACTTGCAGGGCTCCACAATGATGCATCATCGTAATATCAGGCTCACATAATGTTTCAGCCTTGGTCCTTTCCCAAGGGACCTACAACCTCTGAGTCAGAGAAGCACAACTGGAGACAAAAGACACCCCAATCTCTGCAGGGTTATTACGCTTGGACCTGCATCCCACTGAGATTAGGTCACACAAGTTTGCTGCTCTGGGGAAGTTTCCGAGCTGCCACAGAGGGAGGGATACAGAGACACCACCCCCTGAGCTCTCAAATGAAGGGTATGGAGCTTGGGGTGTGGGGGTAGAGTGGCTAGAGTTTACAATGTGGTAGAGAAGAGAGAGCTTCTGATAATGAACCACAGAGGTCTGAAGAGGGTCTCCTCAAATATCCAGCATGATATGACCAGCACCCTAAAAGGGAGAGACCTGAACCCAGGACAGAACCACTTGGAAGGACAGGAGCTGCAGAACGTGGTGCCCACCGAGCCGGGAGAGGACCAGTTCCTGCCATCCAGACTGGAAAGCCACATGACACACAAGGCTCAGGGGAAGACAGTGACCACAGGGTCTTGCCCAGCAGTGGGGACTAATGAGCCCTGGCTCTAACAAGGTTCCAGGCCTGTCTGACAAGTCACAAAAGCAAGGTCCAAATGGAATGGACTATTCCAGAAGGTCTTAACTGCGTCCTAGAACAAAGTACAGCACAATTCATGGGATAACAAAAAGTGTCTAGGATCCAACAAGGCAAAACTCACAATATCTACATCCAATGGAAAGCATGGGGCCTGCAGAGAAGCAGGAAAATGCAACCAGGATAAGGGACAGGCCCAGATGTTAGAGTCAGCAGGCAAGGACACTAGGACAGCCCTGTATCCCCATTCCATGTATGCAAATGAGGTAGAAAATGTGAGAAAAAAAAATCCAATTAAACCTCTAGATAACCTGCTACAAAATCTGAGAGGAAAAATGCACTGGATATGATTACTGAAGATATCAGTGGAATGTATTCCAAATGGAACAGAGAAAGAACTTTTTAAAAATGTGTTTGGTACAGGGTCTCACTATGCTGCCCAGACTCACATAGTGATCCTCCTGCTTGTAGCCTCCCCAGTGCTGGGTTACAGGCATGCGCCACCACGATGTCTCGCAGGCCCCAGAAAAAGAATTTTTAAAACTAGAAAGAGTACCAGGGAGGTGTGGTGCACTCCAGCGGCAGAAAGGGCATGTACTTAGAGTCCCCAGCAGAGGGGAGGAGGGACAGAAGAAAATCTTTGAAAAAAGAATTTGTTTCCAGTCTATCAGGTAAAGGACTTCCATCCATCCACCAAAAAAAAAAAAAAAAAAAAAAAAAGCTGAACAGACAAAATCATTGGTTCTTTGTTAGACCCACTAAAGAATGAGGTTAGGGGCCGAGGCGAGGAGAGGGAGTCACGGTGAAGTGTTACACCTGGTGATGACTTAAGTGGTAATTTTGGGAGGCTGGCCATGTTGAAATTAAAGAAATCTTAGGAAGGCAGCCTGTGCTTAAATTCTTTTTTTTTTTTTATTTTATGAAGAAAAAAAATTTCAAAATAAAATAATAGAAGAACAACAATTGTTAATACATTCTATAGTTTTATCCTCAAGACACGGGTATAAAACATTATCCGAACAAGATTATTAGCACAGGCATTTCTTTTCAATGAGTAGTACAATTGTCTTGCATGGTTTTCCTTTCTCCTTCGTCTTTTACACCTTCCCCCACCCTAGTTCCTCTCTCCTTTTGAACAATTTCTTCCCGTTTCACAATATCTACCGTACATGTTGCTCCTTCTTTACTCCTTCGGTTTCTCCCACCAGGGAGACAGTACGATGTTTATTCAAGTGAACCTGCATTATTTCCTTTACGAATATGCTCTCCAGTTGCATCCATTTACCTATAAAAGTCTCAAGTTACCCTTCCATATTATATAAAGGCCACATTTTTATCTATTCCTTAGTTGATAAGCATTTATCTATTTATTTTGATGAGCATTTATATTGTTTCCAAGATCTAAGTACTACAAATTGTGTTACCCTAAACATGGGTGCACGTATATCACGATAATATGGCTTTAATTTTTCTTGGGGCCTCTAATCCGAGTGTTTTGAGGACTTCCCACACTGATTTCTACAGTATTTGTGCCAGTCTGCACTCCCACCAGCAGTGGAGAAGGGTTCCTTTTCTCCACTGTCCCTCTAGCACTTGTTATGGGTTGATTTCTTGATAATAGCCATTCTTTCTGACGTGAGATGGAATCTCAGTGATGTTTTAATTTGTGTATCTTGAATGATGCTGAACTTTTTAAATATGTTCCTTTGCTATTGGGCTTTACCTCTACGAAACAGAGCAGTCTAGAACCCACCCCAGCTGTCTCTGTTGGCTGGGAGAGAAGCACAATTATTATTATTATTATTATTATTATTATTATTATTATTATTTTCTTTTTTTTGGCGGAACTGGGGACTGAACTCAGACCCTTGCGTTTGCCAGGGAAGTGCTTATTCTACTGAGCCATCTCCCTGGCCCCCACATAATTATTAAGAAATAGGCCCAGAGGCTTCTCATAATGGACCACCTAAAGAAAGGACTTTACAGCCCCCACAGCCTTCTGGTCCCCCCCAAGGAATAAAAGCTATACCACTAGAAAACATTTAGGAAGAACAGAGCCCAGTCATAGCTGCCTGCTAAAACCCTTGGATTTAATCAAAAGATGACAGGAAGTCCCACCACCTACACATCTTCCACGCTAACAGTCTTCTCCACAGTGACAGTGGAAAATAGCTAAGAGTTTCACAGCGCTGGCTCCTTCTGGGAAGGCTTGGGGGAAGCCTGAGGCAACAGGGGAGGTAGAGCCCGGGATGCTGAAGGTTGTGAAGGCTTTGGCAACTACAGCTGCAGGCCTCCAGGGCGACCACCAACCCTGGCCTGACTGGGACAGACCCTTACACTTAGGGTGCCAGCCCCAGCTCCTACTTTCCAGTACAACTCACCCAGCGTTCAACAAAAAATTATATGTCAAAGGGCAAGAAAAAAGCAGTCCAGAGACACTAAGCAAACAGAAACCTGGCTCAGATCTGATACAGTGTGCTGGAATTTTTAGACAGGGAATTTACAATAACTTTCAATAATCCACTAAGAGCTTTGGTGGAAAAGGCAGGCAAAGTGTTAGTACAGAGGGGTAAAGGCAGCAAAGATATAAATAACCTAAGTTCTGAGGAAAATCTAGACATCCAGACAAACCAGCAGAAATGAAGAGTCCCAGCAACAGGCTCCTGGTCAACTGGATGTGGCTAGGAAGATGTCAGTGATCTGCGGATAGAGCAACTTCCCCAGAAACTGAACAGTAAGGG